>CAJQZN010038371.1:0-10250 GCA_907164685.1 Colias eurytheme | reverse complement strand
TAACAAACATCCATACAAACTTTCGCCTTTATAATAGTATTAAGATACCAAGTTTTTAGTTTGTATATCCAGATACAGAGCTAAATTGTTACAAAAATATTGATAGCGTGATCCAAACCCATAAATGCTTTATTAATTACGGCTTTAGTAAATTAGCAAATTGACTTGTTTTATCAATCATAATAGATGAAGTAATGAAATTAGTAGCTATGCCAATAAGTTAATATTAATTCCATCAAATTATTTAGAAATTGAATAATTTAAACGTGATTTGTTCATTATATTATTATTCCGACGTTTCACATATTAATTCGAAATGTATTATAATAATAACTCGCGTAAAATCAAACACAAGAAAATACATTAATTTTTTTTAATTTTATTTACTATAGAACCATGACCTCTTTGATTTAAGTCGAAGGCCTTACCCACTACACCATAACTTACTGATCTCCTGCTTAAAAACATTATATATGTAATATCAACCGCGTATTAACTTAGCATTTAGTACGATATTATTTTAACATACAAATGTTAGTAACTCGATGTACGATATATTTTATTATCTTAACCCGACCCTTCTATATAATATAACAACGCCTAAAATTATGCAAATGATTCTCTATTTGTTTTACTAAAATAGTTAACTCTATGAATAGCATAATTTAATTAAATAGCTTCTACTTTCTTCTCAAATAATATTACATTTTTTTAGATATACCTATAATGTCATATTTTATATCTATATCGACTATTCTCCTAATCTTCTTCTTATATATAAAAATGAATCGCAAAATGTGTTGGTAAGCGCATAACTCGAGAACGGCTGAACCGATTTCGATAATTCTTTTTTTATTATATTCCTTGAAGTACGAGGATGGTTCTTATGTAGAGAAAACGTAAACATGTACCACGGGCGAAGCCGGGGCGGACCGCTAGTAGTTATATAAAAATGAAACCCGTTTTCCTTGGTCACGGCATCATGCGTGAACGGGTGGACCGATTTCGATAATTCTTTTTTTATTATATTCCTTGAAGTACGAGGATGGTTCTTATGTAGAGAAAACGTAAATATGTACCACGAGCAAAGCCGGGGCGGACCGCTAGTATTACAATAATTTAGAGGTACCAATAATGTCATGTTTCATTTTTGGTATATTGTTGTATTCGTGTGGTTAACATTAGGTACATTTTTTTCTATGTTTTTAGTTTTTACCACAGTTTTAGTAGGTTGTCTAGAAGAGATTGTTCCATAGCGACGAGACGTGCATTTAAGTATTGAATGGAGGGCTTTCGTTCATTTTCATTTGTTATGGGAAAATAGAAAAATTTGAACAATTTAGTGATATAATAAATAGATAAGATCACGCCATTTCCTAGTTATCCAATAATTACATTTTGTCATGCGATTCCTCAACGTATTTTAACAGACCGCAGACGTTCAATATTTTTTATTAAAATAAAATTATTTTTTTATTATAAAAATATTAGAATTCCGATAAATAAAATTATAAATGGAAATATACATATAACTAAAGTTAACATCTATTTAATGTTTTGTTTGTTTGAACACGCTAATTTCAGGAGCTGTGGAACTGAATAATTTATTTTATGTCGAAACGTCCATTTATTGAGGTTTTCTTTTAATACAGACTTCGTGAAAACTTTAGAAGAAAATTCACCATACATTGATCACAAGGAAGGCAAAACTTATATCTGTACACCAACAAAATCATTACCCTACAAAGCTTGTGAAACAAACATACACAAAAACCTTCATGTCCCTTCCATAATCGAGTAATAAATAAAACAAGATAAATTCACGCTGAATTCAAAGATACTCAAGTGAAGTCAGGGGTAAAAGCTAGCTTGTATCGGCTTTATGGTTAACGTTAAGCGGTAATACAGAGCTTACGCCTACTGCACAGGCGGTGTTAAAAGTGTGGCCATGGACTACGCGTTTTTTAATAGTTCCTTAAAAGTAAAGGTACATAACTAACGAAACAAGATTTAAATATTATTAAGTTATTTTGAATTTTTTCTTCATTTGAAAGGTTTGGAATTAAAATTTTAAATCAAAAGCAAAAAAACGTTTTATGTTATCCCCACTAATATTATAAATGCGAAAGTAACTATGTCTGTCTGTCTGTTACGCTTTCCCGCTTAAACCTCTCAACCGATTTCGATTAAATTTGGCACAGACAATCTTTAGACCCTGAGAAAGAACCTAGGCAACCTTTTATCAAAACATCACGCGGGCGGAAGCTAGTTTATTAATACATTTGAATTCATTAAGCGTGAATTGAGAGTCTCAACTCTAACATATTGTTGCATTACCTCTAATCTTAAATCAATTAAGTTTAAGTACGCGATAGATCTTGAGTATAGCATCTTGAGTATACTCGTAAAATACTTGTTAAAATATCAATAATCTTTTCATTAGTTATTACTTTTAAATCTAACTTTTCTACGTCTTATAAACAAAGCCGTATTTAGATAAAAATGCCTACTTTAGTAAGGAATAGATCTTAAGTCATACCATAATTAATTACATCCTTATAAAAAAGGTTCTACAAAAAACAAACGCTAAACTTCAAACGCTCACTTCATAGCCCAACACTAACCCGTATGTATTGTTTTATCTTTTTCATTTTCCATGTGAGTGAGCGAGCCAAATAGATTTCCCGATTTTGTGATGGGAAATTTATAAAGGTCGAAGTATATTTAGTTGAGGTAATCGAAATACGATAGGTGCCTTTATGTTAAGAAAACTAAGGTTTCTTGCTATTTTGCTTGTATTTTACTCGTTTATAGGGTAATCGAAAATACTTGCCTTTGGCTCAGTGAATCGATTTTTGTTATTCATAAACTACTCAAGTGCTACGTAATATTGCTTTTATTTTTTATTCAAAGTCAAGCCGGGCTAAACCGTATAAGTTTTGTGTTCAATGATATATCTAATATTTAGAAACTTTTCATATAATACTCACTGTCCTCCCCAGCTACGCCCGTGGTACATGTTTGCGTTTTCCCTCCATAAGAACCATCCCCGCACCTTATGGAGTATTATAAAAAAATAATTAACGAAATCGGTTCAGCCGTTCTCGAGTTTTGCGCTTACCAACACGAGTTTGGTGATTCATTTTTAGTATATAGAAGATTAACAAAATATTTTTAGGAATAAAAGCTAATTTCCAGACATGTATTTATTTTTAGAGACGCGTTAAAATAGTCATATTACATAGCAGCTAGAGTAAGGGCCGATTTTTCAATGCTTGGATAAAACTTATTCGTCGAATAATGTACAAAACTACCATTTTAAAAACGTATTCTAATTGCCCGTATTTGACAGTTTACGTGACATTTTAATATTATCGTGTAATACTTTATTGGACGGATAAGTTTTATCCAAGCATTGAAAAATCGGCCCTTAATAATATAGTTGCTATTAACCACCAGTTTACCACAATTTCTTAACGCAGTTTCTACATGGAACAGCCCGCAGTAAACTCTTTAAACTTGACAATTCATATATTATAGCTTTTTATATGAATTATTTTTAATTTTTCATAAAAAACGAATACGATAAACCGGACTGATAGAAGCATAAGAAGTAACAATTATTACCCCTATATTTCTAACAATACTACCTTTCCCAGCCTCTCGGGAGGAATCTTAGAAAATTTACAACCCATTGAGATCAAGCGTCTTCATATCTAAAGATATTCAGCGAAAAATCACAAAATTCCGTTCAAAAAAGTCACATTCTGAGCCAAAACACGTTCGAAGCTACGGATAATCGAGCCATTACGAAGATATCGCTAGGAGAGGCTTGGCTAATAATTTCTGGCAGAATCTACGCTTTCACCGCCATTGAAAAACTGAGGTTTAACACATAAGTTATATTATTATTGGAAGGGTTATAGGTAGGATACCTACATGAGACATCCTGTAAGGATTTTTAACATAATATTTTTGACGTGATAACGTCTTATAATTCGATAGAGCCGGTTGCACACATGAAAAAACATGACTCATGCGGCGTTACCTCGCTCTGAGGCGTTCCATGAAGGCTTGAAGTGCAAGCGAGAGCGCGGAACGAGCGACAAAGAAGCACAATCGGTCTTAAGACGTTGTCACGTTCAACTATCGTCAGTAAACCGACTTTACAGACTACCAATTTTTTAACAAAAAACTAAATCACGTACAAATTATCAGAACTGAAAAGCACCTTTTAATTACAAAAATAATTATCAAGATCTTTCCAATTGTAATACCGACAACCATATTTTTTTCTTTTTATACTTTTTATTGTTACTTTTAAGGAACTGCATTTTATAGTACAGATTTTTAAAGAAACATAATTCTCTTGTTCTACTTTTATTTACTTATGTTTAGATGTTGAAGTGAAACTTCCTCAGGCGCGTTGAGAGTAAAATTTCAAGGTCGCGTCATGGCAATACCGTCACATCATGGAGTAAGGCGACGATTTTGGTATCTTTGAATCTTGCCAACGGCACTCACGCTCTTTTTTATTTTAAAACTACTTATTAATTCTCGTGTAAAAGGTATATAAATCTGTCAGTTTCCAGTAAAACGGGTCAGCTCCACTAGTGTCAGTTATTATCAACATTGCACACATCAACGCGTAACAGAATTTATAACCGTGTTTTATAAACTGACATTTTAAAGCATGAAAGAATTTTCAGTGAAATAAAACAATAATAAAAAAAAGAAAAAAAACAAAGTAAAGCTCTTGTAAGGAAATTAAGCTTTGTAAAGAAATAATGTATAACAAAATATTTTCTATACTAATATTATAAAGAGGAAAGGTTTGTAATTATGTATTTATGTATTTATGGTTTTCACGCATAAACTACTTAACCGATTACAATGAAATTTATCACACATATAGAGGGTAACTTGGATTAACACATAGGATAGGTTTTATAAATAGGAAATCCCACGGGAATGGGAACTATGCGGGTTTTCCTTTGAAAACGCGGGCAAAGCCGCAGGCGGAAATCTAGTTTTATAATATAAATGTGGAAGTTTTTCAGCATAGGTGGTTGGACATTTGTCAATTTTCACTTAAAAATAGCTGATATACAGTATAGGATTTTGTACGAAGATTTCTTATTATGTAGGTAGACTATTACTCGGCTATCACGCGAGTAAAACCGAGGGCTTCAACGAGCAACTTCAACATGAAAAAATGCTTCATACGGGTGAAATTTCATTCGAAAGGCTTAACAGACATGAATGAAGAAGGAAGAAATAGAGTAATATCTAATTGGCAATATCTTTATCTATGAACCTGGCGAACGAAGCCGCTATCTCTAACTAGTTTTAAGAAAGGGAAAACGAAGATTGTCTCTTAATTTCAAGTAATAAGCATTAACAATGCTGTTTGTATAACAATAATTGTCAAAATTATTTTCTTGCTTATCTGTTTTGAAGTGTTCGACCCTTGTTTGAATAAAATTCACAGTTGGTAGTTATATAATAATAAGGGCTGATTTTTCAATCCTTGGTTAAAACTTATTCGTCGAATAATGTATAAAACTACCGTTTTAAAAACGTATTCTTATTGCCCATATTTGACAACTTACGTGACATTTTAATATTATCGTATAATACTTTATTGGATAAAATCCAAGCATTGAAAAATCCTTCTAAAATGAAGGAATCCATCTAAATAAGCCCTGTATTTTCTTATTTTAATTCTCGTTTGACCTGTATGACATTGTTACAATACACGAAATTTGTTGTGCCTCGCGGTTTTACCCGCATTGCTCCGCTCCTTGTCTTAGCGTGATGATATATAGTTTATAGCCTTCCTCGGTAAATGGACTATCCAACAGTGCAATACATTTCAAATCGGATCCGTGGTTCCTGAAATTAGCGTGTTCAAACAAACAAACTTTTCAGTATATATTAAGCTATTGCATAGCTTCTATCGCGGGCCTTGATCGCGGGGACCGAATCCAGAAATTCCGTAACGAAAAAACCTCACGCTCCCCACTCCGACGGGCTTGGAGGTGTGGCTTGAAGGCATGCTATGCAATAGCTACCGCGGCAGTCCCAATAGAAATACATATTAAAATGGTGTGTTTATTAAATACTTCCTTCAAAAAAACATTGCATTACATAGAACAAAAGACCGTTGTATCGACAGATGTAAGGCAAATCCTCCAGTCAATATTATCTTACCTGGAATACATACCTTCAACTGAATTCAAAGCTGAATCTTACTTTACACGTCTATCAGAACCTAAGGAATAGACATGACAGCGTCTATCGCTTGTCTTTACTTCATGTTGTAAATTAATATTGGATATAGTAGTATAGTTATATATTTTGTGTGGTAGTCGATATTTGGCTCTATGGCTCTATATAGAAAGTTTTGTTTAAGTATGTCGCCAATAATATGTCGCTGTAAGGGCCGATTTTTAAATGCTTGGATAAAACTTATCCGTCCAATAAAGTATTACAAGATAATATTAAAATGTCACGTAAACTGTCAATTACGGGCAATTAGAATACGTTTTAAAAATGGTAGTTTTATACATTATTCGACGAATAAGTTTTAACCAAGGATTGAAAAATCCTAAGATGATAATATCTGTTCGATTATAATCACACGTTTGTTATCTAATATCTATTGACAAATTGTGTGACACTTGCTTGCAATAAAACGCATAAATTTTTATTAGACAGTAATTTTGCGGTAGCTAAAATTTTACGGCGATATTAAATTTATGTTATTACTTGCAATTAAAAACTATTTTTGTAGAATTTTCTTGTCTTCGAATGTTTGTTATTTTCTGCGTTATGCACGGATTAAATAACTTGAATTTAACCCACACATTTGCAGTAAAATTATTTATTTATTTATTATCATTTAATCCATCAGTCCTCGGAATCACAGACACAATAGAAAATCTATTGTGTCGCGCCCCGATCGGGCCTTACGGTGGTCAATGGGTTAATTCAGATTTTCATCCATATAAAGTTAGTATACCTTAAAAATATGTTATTATTATAAAAGTAAAGAAACGTTTAATTTTTCTTCCCATTCACACTCACAACCTTACAAATGTATTTGATTGGTAGAAATCATAATAATCTACTAATTTTGTTATAATTTACAATAATCTACACTCAAATATACAATTATACATATAGCTTCCACTGCTCAATTCGACACCACACAATAGAAACTGGGTCGATTGCGCTCAAGTACCACCATTTGAGGGGATTTACCTCGACTCAAAGCTTTCTCAATTTTGAGTGTACTCAGTGCAATATGGTAGAATGAATCCCACTAATGTAATAGTATGAACGTATGTTTGATAGTCTTTCACCACTTTTTAAGGCAATAACATTAAATAAAGTAGCTTGTTTAGGTACTGCTCTATTAAAAAGTGCTGTTAAAGTTTTCAGTTGCACTTCCCTGCGAAATTTTTTGAACCGAATTATAGGTGTTTGATAAGCAGACAGATTATGCAAAGCTCTTTGTTCAAAAACGAAATCGTGTTTTGTTTTGTATCAATTATTGTTATTTTCAAATTTCTCTTTTTGTCTGTAGGTATGGTTTGAATGGCCTTTATTTTTTTGACATTCGCTTCGATTCTGGAATGTAGACACAAGCATGTATTTCATTATCTGTTCTATTATACAATAAGATTTCCATAACTACTTACTAAAATATAAAAAAACTAGCGGTCCGCCCCGGCTTCGCCCGTGGTACATATTTCGCAATAAAAGGTAGCCTATGACCCTTCTCAGTGTCTAAATATTATTATCTGTGCCAAATTTCATCAAAATCGGTCCAGTAGTTTATGCGTGAAAACCATACATACATACATACATACATACAAACCTTTCCTCTTTATAATATTATAGTATAGAAATATATATAGTAACTTGCCTTACGTCTAAATATAAATAAAAATATATCAACTTCCTCTACGTCTATTCGAATGAAATAAACACTTCATTTTAGTTTTGCCTCAAGGCACAAGGAGTAACGTTAAATTACCTTGTATATCCTGCAGCTAGTCGCAATATGATTACGAGAATTACTATTACGAATTACAGAACTTTGAATTACTGTATTGTTGGGAAAATTGATTTATGTTAGAGAAATAATATTATAAAGCTGAAGAGTTTGTTTGTTTGAACGCGCTAATCTCGGAAACTACTGGTCCGATTTGAAAAATTCTTTCGGTGTTAGATAGCTCATTTATCGAGGAAGGCTATAGGCTATATACCATCACGCTACGACCAACGGGAGAGGAGCCACGGGGGTGAAACCGCGCGGAGCGGCTAGTGTTAGAGAAACTTTCAATTAACTGTTGGTGTAATTTAATATATCGTTTTGCTACGTGGATAAAATACCTAGTAATTAAAATATTCTAACAATATAATATTTGAATATAAAAGAAAATAAATGCTTTTCAGTAAGAAATATTAAGAGCCTATTAATAATAATGCCTATATTATTTATTATTGTAAGGCAATTGGCAGGTAGATCCTATTAAACATTAGTATAAAATTTTTCCAACACAAACGGTACTGTAATTTTTTCATAAAATCTAAAATTATATTATATTTACATTATTTAACAAAAACTGTAAAAAAACATTTTCTAGAACTGAAAGAAAACCTAAATACCACAACAAGAAACACATAAAAATAACTTTAATATGTATGCTTTTTTTAATTTTCCGGCCGTATACTTCATCCATGATTAAGAAAGTTTAATCTCAGTTGATCTCAACTTGACACAAAAATGTTTTTAAAGCTTTTCATATCACACTCTGATATCACAGGGATTATTACAAAGCTTGAAGTTATATTGTTTTTCAACCGACTTCAAAAAAGAAGGATCTGAATTCGACTTCTTATGGGTTTTGTAATCTCATAACTTTCGACTGGATGAAATATTTGATGATTCTTTTGAAGCGATACTTCTATAGGCGCGTTGGCAGTAATATCATGGCATCATGGCCATACCTTCACGTATGGTCGAATCATGCCAAAGAAGTTTCACTTCTGACACATGAGCTGTACACACGCTCTTTTTTATTTGAAAGGTATAGTGCCTTTTTATCCAGTTCTGGCCATTTAAAGTTTGTTTAGTTTTTTGTTATACCTACCTAAATGAATTATTTATTTCAGATTATTCAAATATAATGCTGTATTAACTGAGAAATATAATATGATAAAGGTACTTCAATTTCCATTTAATTATCAACAATAGTAATTCAATCGTTCCTTATAATAATAGAATAAATATACCTTAATAATGCGAACCCATATAAATGCTAATTTATCAAACCAAACATAATTATCGAAGTATGATTCTCATCTTGAATAATTTTTTTATTGAGTTAAGCTTCTTAGCGCTCGACTTAATGAAATGGTATTGATTTCATTTTTATAGGTATACAATTTTAAAAGGTTGGGTTGTTAAAAGGCCTTTAAAAAAGGAAATAAGACCATTGGAAATTATTGGTTGATAGACCGATGCTTAAATTCAGAAATACTGAGAAAAATAATGTATCATTTTTTTATTTTATATGGTACTATTTAGTAATTACCTGTATTAGGTTATACGTGTACCTATAGGGTAAAAGCCGGATAGTTGCGGCAGTGGGATACTTGCCGCAGTTTCGAATACACTATGTTACGGACATTAGTGGCAATAACGCTTTACTATAGTTGTAAGTACCCCTCCCGCAGACCTTAGTGCCACGTCAATCGTTTGTGTAGAATCACGCGTTTCATCTGTGCGAGCGAAATTGTTCCGCGGTGAAACTTCGATAGGCGTTGAAACTATATTGGTAAGTCATTTGTATTGAATATTTTTGTTACTAATTGTGATTTCAATATAGTTTATGTTTCTTTGCGTGCATTAGACTTTAAATTACACTGTTAATTACATTTTATTGCAAAATATTGTCGATTTATTTCGCAAATAAAAAGGGCAAGTATCCGTATCAAAAAGGATAGTCGCCTTAGAAACTTGTGCGGATAGTTGCTCTCGGGGCAACTATCCGCAACTACAAATTCTTTCACTAGCAAATATTAATATTATTGCGTTTTTATTGGTAATAAGGCATCTCCGTGCCGGTACAATATTCATTTCGCTAATTTTTTATTTAACTTCCAGGAAAATACCCTGTCCTTGATTTTGAAAATGAAAAAAGACTAGTGACTCATATACTAAAGCTCGGAGACGC
>CAJQZN010038370.1:0-15812 GCA_907164685.1 Colias eurytheme | reverse complement strand
AGGGTTCTTAGTACGCAATGACAAAAAGAAAAATGATGGTGTGAACGCTGGTACCGGCGGCTTAGTCGCGTGGGCGTTAGTCGAACTCGTCGGAAAATAGCGAAAGTCAAACGATTTGTAACAGTATGGCACTTATTTTTCATGTAAGTTTGAGGATCCACGAATATAAATACAAAATTTCAAAGATCTAGGTGTTGGAAATCTTCACTTATATAAATTAATAATAAATTTATTTTTCAAGTATGACAGCACTTTTTCCCCCTACTAGAAGTATGGCAAATATAATAATGGTCACATTTTATCAAATACTCTCCAAAAAGCCAAATGCAATACTGGTACAAAAAGATAGGCGAAATAAAAAAATTTTGCAGATTTTCGGCGGTATGGCGACCATTTGGAATCGTCCGAAAAGTATGGCATGGCGATTTTCGTAAATGGCTGCACGACGATGGTTACCTGTGCAAAAGTTAGCCTGGTACAAATGGTTCAATAATTGTTTTATTTAAATCAACATATTCGCGTCGGTATGGCGGGCTGTAAGTCACACCGGAAAAGTATGGCATGACACTACCGCCTACTTCTTTTTTATGGGCTATCGGTAAATACTAAAATTTTTGTGTTACAAATCGTTTGACTTTCGCTATTTTTCCGACGAGTTCGGCTAACGCCCACGCGACTAAACCACCGATACCAGCGATCACACCATCATTTTTCTTTTTATCATTGCGTACTAAGACCCCTGTAGAACCACCATCCTGTTACAAATGACTCGAAATTTTGTGTCAGTATCTCCCGGTCTAACTGCTTGAGACTTGATGTTATAAGTTAATTAAAAAAATTCAATACCAATGGTTCTTCAGAAGGTTAATCTATACTAATATTATAAAGCTGAAGAGTTTGTTTGTTTGTATGATTGTATGTTTGTTTGTTTGTTTGTTTGAACGCGCTAATCTCGGGAACTACTGGTCCGATTTGAAAAATTCTTTCGGTGTTAGATAGCCCATTTATCGAGGAAGGTTATAGGCTATATATCATCGCTCTACGACCAACAGGGGTGGAGCCACGGGGGTGAAACCGCGCGGAGCAGCTAGTCTTCGATAATGTTGATGAACATAAAGTAAAGTGCGTCACAAATTAAAAAAAAATCTGTAGAAATTATCCATTTTATAAGGGCACGATAAAAAAAATCAGCCTAAACTTTCATTAAAAAAAAATGTATTAAAATAATTATAGCCCAGGTGCTTATAAAAGTACCCAATGGATATTATGCAATGAAGTTGGCCGCAATCTAATTAATGTATTTATTTTATGACAAATAACAATAAGTGGAACTAGGGAAATGATTTGAAATCAAACATGTTTTGTAAGCACAGTCCATAAAGAAAATAATATTATGATAAAATAAAAACAAATATTTGAGAGTTAGTATAACCTGATTCTTTAAAACCTTTTAAAATTAGAATTTAGAGCCAAGTGTTACAAAATTAAGCATACTTTGTAATATTATGATTGATTAATTCAGTGATAGAGAAATAATACAGTCGACGAAAATCTCAAATCTTGTACGGAGGAAACTGTTTAGAAGTCTTTGCGACTGAAAATTATGTAATACATTGGATTACACATATAACTCGCTACTCAATACCTTTTTAATTTATTTACCTAACATAATCATAAAGTAGAGTTTCAGGCATAAAGTGAAGTTCCGTGTCCCCTAATGGGGTAAGGGGCAGATGCCTTTATACATACATCTCTTTCACTGATCGATTTTCTTTAGGGAGAAGAAGGTGCTCAGCCTTCTGTGTCCTGCCAGACCGAGACATTATTTTTCTTCGTCTCCACCGGGAATCGAACCCAGGACCCTTGGTTCTACGCTGCCGCGTCAACCACTAAACCAAGGAGATGGAGAGTTTCAGGCATAACATCATTTTATTACTTTAATTAACGAAAAAATATAATGTTTGCACTATGCATCTATCTATATCATAACACTACAATAAATGACTGTTAATACTTACATTACATTTAAACGAATGCCATTAAAAACAAAATTTCAACAACGACTATACTCGCAAAAATATCACATAAAAATATGTATTTCAAACTCGATACTTTGCGTTTTCTATCTAATGGCTATCCAATTAAAAGTTTATACATGTTAAGGAGTTGCTGACAGTTTGATATACGATATGATGTATGCCGTGTAACTGAAGTTAAGGGAAATAACATTTACACTAGTTGTGCCTGCGATTTTGTCTGCGGAACTTTCAATATATATTTAAAAAAATGCCTTTACTGTTAGTCAATAATCTAATAGATAATAAACTTCCTAACTAGTAGAGAAAATACGATTAAGTTCTAATTACTAACGACAAATAGAAAAAAGAATAAATTTCTACTCATAAACGCTTGTCTTAAAAAAAAACAATTTAATGTAAACACATTATATCAATTTTGATCTAAATTTATTCCTTAATTACTCACTATATAAATTACAATTTATTAAAAAAAATACAGTACACGGTTTATTTATTATATCATTTATATATGTTTTTCATTTCCATAATACTCGGGTACCACCAGAAGGACGGTACCCGGATCTTTGGAAGGCTTACGTGGGGACACGGATCCAACACGCAGAGGCCCTTTCGAGAATTTTAATGTGTTGTGGGACACCAGCCGCAGCCTGCCCATGACTGCACTATAGAGATACAACCCTGGGCAGTCCGCGGCCGATAGGACTATAATTGCAGGGTATGGAAATTTAATAACTGGGCTATGAATTGGGATGCTAAATGGACTGGTATTGGGGACTATGGGAAACTATGGCACCTGCCTTTCTACTAAAAGAAAGTAAAAATATGTTGGCAGGTGGTGACTCGCCCTCTCACTGTATGGGCCCCCGAAATAAGTCGCTGCAATAGTCAATGAAATGATATTATATATAGAAACAAGAGGGCAATAGTGCGACAAGGGGGCAACATATTGTGAGCAGCAGGGTGGAGAGGCGTCCCTGGACTGTTTATATTATTAGGTAGAAAAAATAAAACTAATAATGATTCTAACGATAAAAAGAATATATTTATTCCTTATAATTATTACATATAGATAATAATTACTGAAACTGCGGAAGCATTAAGTTATAAGTAAATATCAAGCATTCAAAAGTAGGTTCTATATTATTAATGTGTTATATCATAACATACACTCAGCATTTATGTAAAACTAGCTGATACTTGCGTCTTCGTACGTATGATGTGTTGTCAGAATATCTTACAAGAAAACCTTATTTTCTATTAATTAATAGAAAAAATAATAATAATAAAAGCACTTTACAGAATAAAAAACTTATTATATTTGCCATCAGATAGCGACAGTTCTGTTAAAATTTGTTCACCAGTTTCGAAGATTACTTGGAGCAACAGCCAGCAAACTTATTTATGGTGCAGTAAATAATATCTTTAAAATTATATTATTAAAATGAGACATTTTACACAATAGTTATAACATAAATCTCCTTATAATGAGATATTTCTCAAGATATCATCTACATAATAACGAGGAAGCCAGCATTTGCATCATATCGTTTACAATAGCAAGCTATATTTATTCTAATCTGTTTATTTGTCTATACCCACACGACATGATGTACTTTAAAATATAGTATTCAGGATGAATTCATAAATTAATACAAATAGGAATTAACATCGGGCAGCCGCGATACACGCGACATGCGCTACACAGACCAAAAAGTTTGAGACGATGTAATAAAAGTTTCACTTTAAAAAATGTATGCGTGTACTAGAGTACACACGTAAGAAGTGAAACTTCTTTATGACCTTAAAAATGTCACGAGTGTGGCGTAACGCAAAAATGTCACGCGTACGGCGTAACGCAAAAATGTTACACTAAATTTTTGTCCAACCCCGATAAAGAAGTTTCACTTCAAAAAAAAACTAAGTCAATTTACTACGTGTAACACTTACACGGTCGCTACAATTTTCATTTAATTACTTTAAAGTCTTGAGAGAAGAAAAACATTAGTGCAATTTCCAGAAGAAACAACGCACGTAGTTAAACAATTGCATTGCTTAGTTTTCCCGCTCAATTGAGCTCGACTCAGCTATTCTGTTGTAACGACACATTTGACGTTACAGGGACGGATTGCAATAATTAAAGTTGTGTTCCGAAAAATAAATTTTTGTTTATTTTTTGCCGTCGATATAGTTTTGAATAGAATTACATATTTTAAATGTAATTTAACTGAACGTATAATACGTTGATTATCGATTGTCTTCAAAGAGAATGATCTATTGAAATAATGATGTTTGATTGCTCTATCTACAAGAGCCAAATCCTTTCAAAATCTATACTAATATTATAAAGCTGAAGAGTTTGTTTGTTTGTTTGAAATCACTAATCTCAGGATATAGTATTAATCTGTACTCACTCAAAATGTATATGATTTGTGAACTGAAAACTCTTGTCACAAGAGAATCGTTTTAAGTACTGAATTATCAGAATTTCCTCTTAAAAACTGCTATTAAATCGAAATTACTTGCTATTATACAGATTTTCATTATATCATGAATTCAACAAAAGCTTTATAACACTGCTTTAACGGTTAGCCTTAGGCCATTAATAAATATTTAAATGCGTGCCTGTTTTAATTGTTAATTGCAGTCAAAGAGTAATTTGTATTGTTGCCAAACTGGGGCGTACATAAAAACGTTCTTTATTTTTAATGGCATAAAGTTTTTATTTAATTGTCAACTGTTGCGCTCGAGTTTTCCATGTGTCCCTAAGGTGCTCATAAAACAGAAGTTGGATTTGCTGGTTATAAATTCAACGTTGAGTTTGTTTGGACGTTGAACTGTTTATGTGACGCACAGTAAACACTAACGGCCTTACTAATAAAAAGTAAGTTAAACAATTGATAAATTTCTACCATTTTCTACCATAGCTTTGTCCTGCTCTTGCTTACATGAAACGTCAATCATAAAAACAAGACAGGTTATTGCAATAACTAATCCATTGCAAAGCGAATGGGTAACATTTTATTAGTAAGACCGTAAGTATTTAATATCACAAAAAAAAAACAATACAGTTAAAGCATCGCTTAGTTTCCCCGGTAGTAGATAGATCTATTCAGTAATATTTGAATGGTCGCAGGCATTCAAATTTGATTGTATTTATTCTCATTGATAATTTTCGAATGGTAAAAAAACAATATTCTACGTGGGCCACACTGAAAGTTTTGCGTAACTCATAAATAAAACAATTTATTTGAGTAATATTATATTTACTACTTTTTAAAGTATTCTCCGTTACATTTAAAACACTTTTTCATACGTTCAAACAATTTCTGGAGACATGAGGACCATTGGTCCGAGGGTATGTTTTCTGCGTGCTGTTTGTAAGCAATCACGGCCTCTTCTGGCCACGTAAATGTCGAACCACTCATTGAATCTTAGATTTTTGGGAAACCGAAGAAATTGTACGATGCTAGGTCAGGACTGCGTGCGGCATGGGTCACGTGCTCTATGTTTTCATTAGCCAAAAATGACTTTGTTTTGGTCGCGGTGTGCGCCGGAGCACTGTCATGATGCAACAGGATGCAACCTCTAGGTCGCTTTTCCCTCATTTTTTCTAAGACATTGGGCAAACAAATAGTGGTGTACGACTCAGCATTAACATTATTTTGTAGCTCAAGTGGTATAGTGCAGACAGAACCCATCTTGGAGAAAAAAAACGCAATCATTTGTTTGTCGACCCTTCTCGCCTGCCTTAATTTTGTTGGTTTCCTGTCACTTTCAACCACCCCCAAAGAATATTGGTGATTTATTTCTGGAAATTAACAATATATTCATGTTTCGTATCCTGTTACGATATTATCCACAGCATTAGAATGTCTGTGATTGTACTTTAATAGCATTTCTTTACACCAATCTACTCGATGTCGTTTTTGTTCTGGAGTGAGTTTGTGAGCAATCCACTGGCAACCAAGCTTCCTAATTTTGAAATGTTCATGTAAAATTTTCTGAATTTGGCTCATACCAATCCCCAAATGTCCCCGAATCTCCTAATAAGTGATATGGCAAATTTCTTAAAGTAGTCGTCTGACGGTAGCCATATTTTCCTCCGTGATCGCAGTTCAGGGTTGACCTTCACGAATGTCATCATGGAGAGAAACATGGCCGCGATGAAATTCAGCATATCAATGCCTTACAGTCCTCAACTAAGGTGCTTCCCTCCAGAAAGTATTTTAAAGGCGAGCAGTGCAAGCTTTCGGAGAAAGCGAACTTTTAAAATCGTAAAAAATCACCGCCCTAAAATTCTTTCGTGCTAGTTCCATTTTTGCTACGGATAACGAGTTTCAACTTGAGATAAAAAACATTTGACAAGTTCTTCCCGCCCAATTTTTTTTTTCTACAACTAATGAGATTTCATATGTTAAAAAATATAACATTCAAAATTCAAACATTTATGGGTGGGCCGCAACGCAAAACTTTTAGTGTGCACTAGGTATTATCTTGAAGTATTATGAGGAAGATATTTCTACGAAGATAGCTCGAGCTTCTATTGTTTCGTTTCCATAAGTGTTCCTTACCCTAAGCCCAGTTACCGAGAAAACTAATTTTCTATCCTATGTTTTCGCTAGATTTATTTTGTATTTACAAAAAGTGTTATACTTTTAGATAAATAAGCAAGGGTCGCTGGAAAAACGACATGGAGGCGGCACCTTACTCTCTCAGTATTGTCTTTGTACAGACTGTTCATTTACGACTTTAATAACTGTTATTATTTTACGAAAGGCTTTTTACACTTCGAAGGTGAAAACGCGGCGTTTGTCAAAAGTTTTGCGGAGTTTGAACGAAATTGTAGAAATGGTTTGAGATTGCCATGACTCTTTTAGTTTTGTGTTTTATAACTTACGAATTTTTTATAACTGTAGTATAGATGATAAATATGCAGAATGCCTATCACCTGTATTCTTTCTGTATCTGTAAATTTTACTTTCTGACATTATAGCAATAGAATTGAGAACTTCGATAAATAAATGCGTTATTGCCTACACTTCGTAGATGTTTTATTTTACATCAACACATAAAATAATAGACCATAAAATAAACAGACCCGTCATCAGTTTCTTAGCAATTCTTAAATGTCCTTACGAGGTCCATGGGCTATCACATTTTATGGATCAACCGTTCATGTGTAAAAGTCCTAAGAAATAAAAACATTTCAGTACGAAAGCGTCATAAACTGTTTTATAGTGTACTGGGTAATGTGGTAATATTAGTGATTTACTCGCCCCGTATCTTTAATGACACCATCTGCTTGATAAGTTTATTATTTACGTCATATACCTGGTTAGTGGACAGACACCGTGCCGTCCCTACATGTATGTAGCAGGATTATATCCAGTGTGGAAAAAAAACAGCGCTATATATGTCGTCTAGCGCCATCACTTTCCCACACTGGAAACAATGCTATAAGACATCATGGTAACCCCCAGACACCGTGTTTATATACATTTAATGTGGTCCTTCGAGTCTAAGACGGTATAAGAAAATGTTTTTGTTTGGCAATAAACATCATTTCTCGAATAAAGTTTTTCATGAACTAAGATTAGTGTTTTATATTATTGTCTATTTTTGTTTTAGTCTTATTACTATAAAGTCAAGGAGGTTATATTTCTTTAGTACGAATGGATGACACTCGAACAGTCTGAAGTATGACTGGTGACCGCCCAACTTGTTCTTGTAGAGAACTTTTACTTAGTTTGAAAGTCTTTAAACACTATTATTTAAAAAAAACCTAAGAAGCGTGCTAATTTTCAGAAATACGCCAAATTTAAAAAGGAGCCAGCATTCAAATGAAGAAATAATCGACATAATTAGTTCACCCAGTCCAAAGTTCTGAACCCAAAAAATACAGTCTAGTCAGTAATAAATGTGAGTACCTCAGTGAGAGAGAACTAAATAATATACGAGTCCTTTTCATATAAAACATATGTATATATATTTCTCAGGAATATAAACACACGAGAAACCGAATGTTGAATTCATAGCTACAATATTGACTAAGAGCCATACGCTAGTTCCATTGAGACCTGAATGTCTTTCTATTTTCATCAAACATACACAGGATCCATCTTGAAAGATAAAGCGTTGATTAAAAAAAAGAACGTGTATGCCGAGCACACGTGTCAGAAGTGAAACTTCTTTGGCAAGATACCAAAATCGTCACCTTACTCCATGACGTGACAGTATTGCCATGACGTGACTTTGAAATTTTACTCTCAACGCGCCTAAAGAGGTTTCACTTAAAAAACGAAAAGTTGTTCTATTATAAGACGGATGGGCAATGAAATAAAACATTGCGAATTACAAAAATTACGTCTTTATAATCTTTATGATATGATAAGGAAAGTAAATTGTTTTGTTTTAATTTAATTTGATTGATTAACCATTAACATATCCATAGAAAATCAATTACAAATACTTCTAAAAATACAATGTTAACAATCAAGGTCGTGTAAAATGTCCTTTTTGATTAATTACGCAGTATTTCTTGAATTTTGATTATAAAATATTGCTCCTAATATTGCTTAAAAATTTGGATTTGTTTTTCCTGGATTCAAACTATTTATAAATTTCAACGAAATAGGTAAAGTGGTTTTCTTTTCCGAAAAGCGCCTTTAAAAAATATTGTTAAACTAATAAAGAGACCCACTCTTTTTCGTCGTTAATTAGCAAACTAGAAGAAAGTTAAAATAAGTTACAGAATATTACAGATATGTTTCAGATATATGCGTATAATTTGATTACTTTTCCTATTAGGCCGGGAAATACTGACATAAATTATTGGGTCATTTGTACCAGTCTGGCGGTTCTTCAGGGGTCTTAGTATGCAATGACAAAAATAAAAATGATGGTCAGCCTATATAACTCATTACTTAAAATCTTGACATTCCAAAATCTCAAGCTTTTTATACAACTTTAAAAACTGTAAAGGTAATATTAATGTTCTTATCGATATTATTTTGAACTTTGATAGCATGTATAAGTGTCGCTAAGCTATATCATACAAAAATAACGAATGATAATATGAAATCTATACATAAGTATAAAGTATAAATATTTAATTAATCCAAGCACTATGGGAACTGTTATCTGGAAATTACCGGAAATTTCTTAGCTACCTCCTAACGCAATTGAAACTCAATTTAAAATAAACTTTTTTTAGAAGCGTAGCGTGCTTAAAACTGCAACAACGTAATAGCCATTCGACAAAACCTAAAAAAAAAATAACTGAAAGCTTGGCCAAACATTTTATCCCAGGTAGGTATAAAAATTTCTGATATTATTAATTACCAAGTAATAAATGAAATTAATTTTACACAACAGCACCATTATTTGAATAATGGTCAATACGTCTCTTAAATATTACTATTATTACTTCCAATGTCCTTAATTAGGAAGTAAATATCTTATCCCTTAAATAAATGACGTTCATAAGCTCAAACTTCAGAGTTTGTCAATGAAAGTAATTTATATAATCCTCTGAGGAGGGAAAAATAATGAGTCGGAACATTTCAACCGCTTCAAGTGATGCGACCTTTGTGAGTTGGGTAATAGACGCGAATGTCAAATACAAATATTTGTTTACTAACTTTCAGACCTTATTATTTTAAGTGGTTACGAATTATTGCTTGTGGTTTGTTTTTACATAAATCGAGAATAATTTAAACATTGCTTTTGGTAAGCTGATTGTCTTTTTTCGTATATATTTAAAAAATAAATCTAAAACGATGAGTAGAAAAAGATTTTACTTGAACTAACTTAGTTTTAAAAATGCTTTTATGTAAGACTCTACAGTAAAACTGTGATAGCTTTTAAAATGTTCTTATTATCAACCGGGAGTAATAAATTTTTCATCTTTTAAAAGCGTGAACAAAATAAATCACCTACCTAACAATATCTTACATGCCCCTAAGAGCACGTCTAAAGATGAAATATTACCGCATTAAAGTTGCCAGGAAGTAAAACAACGAAGCTCGAATAAATAACATTTTATTTTAAACACTTCACAACGCACTCACTTAAAGCTCGAAACCAGTCTTTGGATCATAACCTAGTTATGACACTACGAGTTCATTCTTCACCTTCTATTAACGCATAATCTAAACCGTTTCCGTCACCGCCTTTCGTAACCTCATTATCCTTTGTTGTTTTAGTTGTTGTTTTTAGTTCCTTCTTCCTTATTTTACCGACGTGTGTTGTTGCTTCGATTTCCAACTGTTCTAGAGGTGTGGGCGACGATGCAGGTATTGGTTCCTTTTTGTCAACCTTTTCAACTGGTTTTTCTGTCTTTTCTTCACTTGGTTCAATTACTTCGATTGGCACTTCCCTCTCTGGAGGCGGCGGTGGGAGCTCGTGTTTTGGCGCAGATATTGTTAAGATTCCCTTCTCATTCAAAACTGCTTTAACTTCCTCCTGATTTGATCCAGGTGGTAGGATAAACCGTTGCATGAAATGGTTGGCTATGTACCTTTTGTCATCATCGTTTCGAACTTTATGCTTGCCTTCCACAATCATGTATCGGTTTTTAACTTTGATTTTTAGTTCATCCGGTTTGAAATGCTTTACGTTTAGTCGGACAAGATATTGTTCCGAGTCAGATATTATTTGTGGGTCTTCTAAATTGTCTTCCAGGTCCAAAGCAGCAGCAGCTCTGATGAGATGACTCCACGGCCATAAATAGGTCAGGCTGTGGGACAGGTGCCGATCTAAAAGTGCAAACGGATCGACATAGTGGTGTGTTTTGTAGGGCTTCTCCTCACAGTTTGTTATGGCTAGGAATGCAGCGAATAGCAGCGCTTGTTTGTACATTTTGATTTGTATATTGCTTGGTTGCGTGTTATTTTTCGAATGCCGGCGAGCGAGACCGGCCGGCCTTATATAGCTTTGGGCCCCCTGTTCTAGAATGTTACGCCTTCAATGAGTTAAGTGCAGCGGTAACGGGCAGGTGCGGGCAACATTTGTGTGAAAGTGAAGATTGGTCATTGACACGGTGACTCATGTTAAAAAGTGGGTTCTGTTTATTTACTTTTTGTGCATGTAAATTGGGATTTGACGCAGCGGTGACGTTCTTTTAATTTGTTTTTAGCAACTTTCTTTAGTGTTAACTCTTGTGTATTCCGTTAGTTGCTAGGTCTTTCAACATAGTTCATGCTACCTAAAACTTTTGTGTTGATATTATTTATATTTTTATAAATACATAATATTTGAATAAATGCAATATATTCTAATAACGCTCCATAAAGTATTATCTTGTCAAAAATTTGTAAATTTAAACAGATATTAAATTGATATTAGTTTAAAAATATAATTATGCAAATGCAATACAGGTAGGTATTATTATCCAAATAAATACTATATTTCGATGACTTGTTATGAAATAGAGATACATAATTTATTTATCCGACTTTTTAAAGTTCTTCTTTTTGACCAAGAAAACATTTTTCAAGTTAAAAAAAAATAAGTTTGAACCCCAGATTGACAACGCATGCGCTGAGATTGCACGCACACACGCAAACTATAGGTAGGTACCGTTAGCAGAAACACTGGGTCACGGGGATAATTGTGATGTTTTTCCTCGTTTGCCTATAATAGTTATATAATAATACGTATTTTACACGTTGTGTCTGGCATCTCATCTGCAATAAAGATTAAAGTTTAAGTTTGATGAACTGAAAACATTAAACGAACAATCATGAGGTCTCCTCTGAAAATCATAGTTATTCATAGTTATCTTAATTATAACTCTGGTTTAAAATATTATATGGTTTCAAAAACATTATTTCATAAACGTAGGATTAATTATTAAGTACATATAATGAATAAGTCCGTTAAAAAGTATTTAATTTTAATTATTGTGATGATATACATTATACAAAATGATATCTAAGACAGAAAACATTTTACACTAAATATACATATAGTTTAAACTCCAGAGGAAGAGACAAATTAGTATGTTGCATACTAAGGTTGCATATTTTATTGCATAATTAAATCTCACATTACTTAATATGCTATCTTTACAATCGTATTCGTTGAACCAAAACATTCCAATTTCACACGCCAATATACCCCCTACTATTATCTCAATAATACCTAAATTACTTTAAAACAATCAAGCACTTACTACGTTATTCTCGAACATACATTTCAACGCGAACAATCGTATGATGTAATCTCTATGAAAGGAATTTCAACCTTAAATTTATACGTATAAGTTTGCGTATAGAGTGTGGGATGTCTGGTGTTTAGAATCTGGAAATTTCCTTAGCATGTAAACATACGCAACTGTATCGCGAGGGAATGCAAGGGACACCGGTTTTTCAATGAATTTATAAGGCTTTGGAACTAATATGTCGTGTTGAATGAAGTAGCAATACAGTTATATTAAATTGGCGTAATTTCGTAGTTATGATTGAATGAAAGTTGAAGAAAGTAATTTTATATAAACGCTTTCATAATAATATATGCCTGGGGTTATTGTGAAAGGAGGGTAATACCAATAATGAAGTCTGGTGATTCTATAATAGATGACTGTCATTATAATGATTTGTATTCAATATATTATGATTTATGTTTATACCCGGCGCGGCGAATGATGATCCCTATGGCACTGACAATTATTCTCAAGAGACAAACTTGTAATGGCGTCACCATTAAATTAGAAACGTATTGGAAGCGTCTTAAAATGGCATTTATTAATTTTTACGTAGCTTTATCATGCCATAACAATGATATTCTGTTGGAATTATAACAATTCTTAACATTTACGAGAAATTATATCAATCTGACTTTACGTTTACGTTCTACAAAATTTACATCGTTGGCATTTATCGACTAGTGCGGAAAGTATCGATAAACAAATTTCGATAATGGAAACGAGATCACATTTTTTCCATGCTTAAGCTTCAGTTCATTCACTATTGAATGGAACAGAAGTTCGCAGCATAATTAATTAATTAATTACCGTTCGCGTTAATTTACTTACCTATGATAATATAAGATTTTTAGACAAATTAAATGGGGGCTTCGATTTTCACGATAAAATAATATACACTGTGTTAAACGGGTTAAAAATTACGTGAAAATGATAAGGCGCATTTTTATGTTTTGGAAAACTTTCGTTTAACTTTAACCTACTTAATCTATGCAAAAAACTTAAATTAATAGAACAACAACATAAAAGACGTTAAAAATTTTAGTTAAAAATTCATTTTATAATATTTATAAAAACATGTTTACCGACGTGGATGAATGCAAACCACGCCTTTGCCTATAAAATAGTAAAGTATCGACACGACCCATCATACGAGCAATCACTAAGACGAACTGTCATAGGGATCATCATTCGCCGCGCCGGGTATAAATATTATAATATATTGCGTACGATTCTTACTAAAAGTTTTAATTTTTAACACGTTTGATCTAGTTTTCTGCGATTCTTTTAATTTTCTTTGAGAAACCGTTGACTGACTGACTGACTGCACGATTGCAAACGACTTGCTTACCTGAACAATTTGTTCACACTGGACTGTTAATGACCCATCACGCTGGCCAAGTATGGGTTGGCAAATATCACGTGTAACCTTTTTTTTTGGATAAGTTAAATAATATATATTATTTTTTAATGATAAAACTTAAAAAATAATATTCATTTTATGTATACAATATATAACAAAGTGATTATTTGTCTGTTTGTCCTTTATAGAATCGTAAGCTAAGTTTATTTTATCATAATATTATGATGGTCTTCAGCAGTGTAGAGTTGTGCATGAGCCCACGAACGTTTCTGAGTTGGTATGAAAGAGAAACTTCGACAGTGTAACACACGCGAAGCTGGGTTGCACAGATAGTTTAATTTTAATACTTAACATTTATTTTAGGATAAACATCTAAAGAAATTTACTAAATCTTTAAAATAATATGGTAAGTATACGCCTTTAAGAGTATAATATGTTATATGTTTCTCTACATCGAGAATATGACTCATAGAAAGTATGAAACCAACACCGTGAAAGTATTTCTGTGTAGTGTTTGAGGAAAACACAGTATTAACTCAAACTCAACTCAAACATTCATTTATTCAATTAGACTACTATTTAGTAGCACTTTCGAATCGTCATTACATAGTATTTTTAACATTTACCACCATATTACCACAAATATATTAAATGAAATATATTTTTCCCGCTATAATTAATACGATTTTTTGGTTTATTGAGCAGAGGAAGTTTTATAAACGGTTGAAACTAAGACTAAGCAGTGTATAGAGCCGTCTTGGAAAGCAAAAATGAATTATTCTAGTTATATATTTAAAAAATAATTATACTTATTACATAATCTTTAAAATGTTAGTTTGTGGTTGTCTTCTTCTTATCGCAACACAAATAACATACTGACTCATACATTAGTCACAAATTCATAATTTTATGCAACTTTTTAAATATGAGTGAAAGTATTGCTATCAATTTTTGGGAGCCTTATTTCAGTATCTACATTCTACATGTAGGCACTAGGCGACAATAATATTATGTTCACTTTCTTTATATTATATTGTTGTATATAAGGAAATACCTACTTAAGTACAAATTTAGGTTGTATTTAAAATAAGTTTTTTTGACTTTGGAGTTTTTTTATTTAAGAATCACATAAAGAAAACAAACACTAAAATGAATCACGTAAAAAATATGAAAATGTCATATAATAACATCAAAATAAACGGTTTAAAAACGATGTCAAGGTTAAAGAATGATCCCCTGTTGGGACGCTCAAATGTCGCGGAAGCAACCATACGACCATACAACTGAGCTACGAATATAAGAATTATAGATGCGGTAAATATTTATTAAATATTTTACATTTATATTGGAATCACTTTCAATTAGTATTTAGATCATTTGTAGACTGAGCTTAAACTGATTTAAATAACACACAGTTGATAAAACTCTAAAACTGTAAAAACATAATGAGAAAAACTTGGAATAATTATTAAAAAAAAAATGTTATCTATTGTATGCAAAAAGGGGTGAGTATTTCAGTAGCAAATGAGTTATTTTGATTTAAATTAAGAAAGACAAATAACAGCGAAAAAAAGGTCAAAAATATTCGTCATTTCACAACATCTGCATCGGGATGTTGAAGTGCTTTTTAGGGTTCCGTAGCCAAAATGGCAAAAACGGAACCCTTATAGTTTCGTCATGTCCGTCTGTCCGTCTGTCCGTCTGTCCGTCTGTCACAGCCGATTTACTCGGAAACTATAAGTACTACAGTGATGAAATTTGATGGGAATATGTGTTGTATGAACCGCTACAAAAATATGACACTAAATAGTAAAAAAAAGAATTGGGGGTGGGGCCCCCCATACATGTAACTGAGGGATGAAATTTTTTTTTTCGATGTACATACCCGTGTGGGGTATCAATGGAAAGGTCTTTTAAAATGATATAAAGTTTTCTAAAAAACATTTTTCTTAAAGTGAACGGTTTTTGAGATATCAGCTCTCAAAGTCGTAAAAAGTATGTCCCCCCCCCTCTATTTTTATAACTTCGGGGTATAAAATTCTAAAAAAAATAGAGGTGATGCATGCTAATTAACTCTTTCAACGATTTTTGGTTTGATCAAAGTATCTCTTATAGTTTTTGAGATAGGTTGATTTAACTGTAATTTATTATATTTGCTGCTACGGAACCCTTTGTGCGCGAGCCCGACTCGCACTTGGCCGGTTTT
>CAJQZN010038369.1:4357-16788 GCA_907164685.1 Colias eurytheme | reverse complement strand
CATGTTTCCGAAGAAACATCTTACGTTACTAACTCACGCACTCTAGAACTTTTTATTCAATGGACTATTAAAGCAGAAAACCAAAAAAAGAAAAAGAAAGCTAAAATCTTTCATATTAAATGTATATGGGATATTCATATTTCATACTTAATGTATGGGAGGGTTTAAAGATAATTTTTTGATATTTCTCGATTTATTTTTAAAAATAAATCGAGAAATATCAAATTATTACCGCCATTTTACTCATTAGGCTAAGTACTTTCGATATCAGTTTAAAGTTTTTTGTTATCAGTAATACTTACGGAAAAATCGCCTGTGCACACTTAACGATTACATCCTGTATATAACGTACAAAGTCGTGGGCGGAAGCTAGTTCACAATAAAATAATATAAAAGTAGACTATTACCATATTACCACCTATTATGTACTTTGATATAATATTATTTTGTATTCCTTTATTAGTTTCGGCCATTGATTCTTCTATTTTAATAAATATTTGCTCACCCACATTTTGTTTTATTTCTTTCCTTTACTGGTAAAGGTTGCCTGTTAGAGATCGCTACCTAGCGATAAGGCCGCCCTTTGCTTTTTAAAATTTATAGACTATATTGCTTTTTATTTATATATCTATGGCAATAAAGGATTTTCATTTCATTTCATTTCAATATTTAAAACTTATTCATGAGTATCTAGATATTTACTAGTTTTTGAAAGAAAGAAAAGTAATTTATTGCCAAAAAAAACACACATAAACATTACACAATTTATCTTAAAATTAGGCAAACGGATACAGCCTCAGCAAAATGCTGCACAAAAGCAGCGCTGATTTTCAGGCTGTACCGGCGATTGCGGTTCGCCTTAATATTGAATTAGGTCTAGGTACTTAAAATAAATATTTAGATATGGAAGTATATTAATATTAATAATAAATAAATATTAAATATAATAAATAAATAAATGCATATAATTAAAATTAGGGCAGAAACATATAAATAAGAATATATTAAAGGCATATAATGTGTCATATATACATATACAATAAATCGCAGGATAATCAAAAAGTACAACATAGAATATCTTTATCTTTTTATCGAATAGTAATTAGTTACAAGACTATCGAATATCGATCGAACCCGGTACTCGCGGTAATTGATCAATTACCGCGAATACCGGGTTCGATCCAGGGCAAGAGAATTAAACTCTATGAGTCTATAGGACAATGGAAAAAAGGCTTCCTTATATTCTCTAACATTGATCTGGGTTTCATATTATATGTAACGGGCAATTTGATAAGTCCGGGGACTATTGATAAAGGCCGGTCTGTGTTCATAATGCTCTAGTCTATGGGCTATGTGATTAAAATAGCATGTAATGATTAATCACTATTCCCGGTTCATATTAAAGCCCACCCTATTTTGGCTAAAGTAATGAAATAGGAGATAAAGTGTTTTTATAGCATAGTCACATAGTCGTTGGTTCGGATAAGTTTGTTGGGGTGGGTTAGGTTATTTTCTTGTTTTTTTTAACTACGCAGAAATCCGTCGGCTTAGCCGCGGTCTAATTTATCACCATTTTATCACATTAACCGGCTGCAAATAGGGAATCTATACTCATATTATAAAGCTGAAGAGTTTGTTTGTTTGTTTGTTTGTTTGTTTGAACGCGCTAATCTCGGAAACTACTGGTCCGATTTGAAAAATTCTTTCGGTGTTAGATAGCTCATTTATCGAGGAAGGCTATAGGCTATATACCATCACGCTACGACCAACAGGAGAGGAGCCACGGGGATGAAACCGCGCGGAGAGGCTAGTAATTCATACTGCCCGATCCAAGTGATATATTTTCAAGCTAGATAGCTTACTTATTACATGGACCACTAAATTATTAATAATGACCGGTCAAAGTGATAAGTTTATCACTCTGCCCTTCGCTCTTAGGCCTTATTAATAATGGCTGATCCTTATTAATAAATCACGTCCTCCGTAACATATATATAGAAAGAAAGAAATATATATATATATATGGCTGTCCGAGTGTACCTATGTTATATCTACATACTGTAGTCTGCTCTATTCCCCATTTGAGGATTAGATCTTTTACTCTTTTAGGTACCTACCTACAGTTTGTGAACATTTTCACACGGAAACGGATGATTAGATCTGATTATAGATTGTATTTCTGGGTTTTGAACCATTGAGTTAATAATATGTAGGCCTCGTTTAGTAATACCGTAGTATATTATTATTAGTCTGTGGTAATACCATGGTAATACACTACATTTACATAGGTATTAGGTTCTTATTAAGTTATTTTAATATCGACAAAAGTTGCGTGCTCCACTTAACTAAGTAGTACTTTTTAATTGTCAGCTTCGCAATATAATTCCGATGTTATGTAAAAAAATAATTTTAACAAAAATTTAAATAGGTAGGTAGTTAGTTACTTACTTACCTACCTTCTCTGAATCCCCAAAATTTTAAGAAAGTTATGCTCTCGTCGTGGGTAAAAATTAATTAGTTAGGTACTTACCTAATTATTATTCATAAAATTACTACACTTTATCCTTAGAGCATTAAACCAACTTTATCAGAAAACATGAATGATAAAATATAATGTAGTTAAGTACCTCACTACGTAGCTTGTATCGTTAGCGAAATTAACCTAAGATACATTTTGATATGATTTTGATAATTTTATTCATCGAGATATATTACTAGAGGGGTTATTCCAAACAAAAACATTGCGCGCGGCCGATGTGGTGGGGTACGTGTGGAACGAGCGAGGCGTGGCTTCAAGTTCAAAGATTAAGCAATGCGTGCAGATGCGACACATTGTGCAATCTGTTTACTCGGTACTATCTGGTGGTACTGATACTAGGGAATTAATAAAACGAGGATTTTATATTAAACTATGTATTTTAATTTCCTTTAAATAATATCAATTTATTAAGCTTTTGTCGTTTTGTGTAGTAATCAATAGTTTTATCAGTTTTTGCTTCATGATGTAATTTAAATGGATACGATGATTCAATGTTGATGTCGTTTACGTATAAGAAACTCACATTTTGAAAAATCTCACGCGAGATTCGAGGATGGGGGAGGGGTTGAATAAATTCTCACGACATCTCACCAGGGGGGGAGGGAGGTGCAGAAAATTTAAAAAAACACCTCACGTAATTTATGGACGCCCCCTTACTCGATCACAATTTTTGTAACTTTACTATAAACGGAACTACATTTAAAAATATACTTTATTTATTGAGTTATAAGGTTGCTTCCATTCTGTTTATTTACATTCTCAAAAACATCAATCGCTGCAGAGGTGGCTTGCGACAAAGGCGGCTTGTGTCAAAGGCCTCGGCGATATCATTTAAGAACATAATATTATGTACTTTAGGCAAACTTGTTATAAGATCTATTTTACTTTCTTATTAGTCCATTTGACAAGGATATTGGGTAAGATACCTATTGGAATAATTTTATTATTATGTATGTACTTATTAAATCCGCGAATAAAAAAAATTTTTAGTCGTGAATATAGAAATTGGGTCGCATTTTTTTAATCCGCGAATAGTGAAAACACGAATAAAGGAAGCGCGATTAAGGAACTTTTACTGTATTAGTTTCTGTGAATGTTGTGTTTATTTGTAATTGTTGTGCATAATAATTTATAAATCCTATTGGAACAACTATTGATTAGGCTTTTTTTAATAAATAAAAATAGGTAAATAAATAAATATTACTTAATATAACCTACCGTTTTACTTTGCGTAGTCGGGTAAAAGTATAAATATTTAGGTACTACACCACGGTAATCTTTCCTAGTAGATATTGTATATACATAGTTAAAAAAATCCAGTTACATTTTTTTAACAGACTCATCGATAGTGTCACGTCTGTGCTGTTACTTGTTAGTCTATGAAAAATGGCGCGAAACGCAGAACGCGTGGTGATTTTTCGCAAAATGATAACAATATTAGTAAAATGCATGACTTACTCATAATAAGGAAACTTACTGGTGAAAAGTCACTCCTCGGGCTTTGTTTGTATTATGGGAACTGTTAAAACAATATCTAAGCAAACACGAAGGCATTTTGAACAGAGCAATAACACGTGTTGACGCGGCAAGCGGGGGGCACAGTCCGACACAGACTAAAGAGACTTGTGATTCTTACCTCTAGCTCGTGTTAAAGAGAGTGTAGTAGCGATCGCCTCTCTAGTACGTAGTACATTCTATCTCGATGATTTTATTAGGCAAATCTTCAAATATTCGCCTAGTTCTAAACTGAATCTGGAAAAAATAAACATAGTAAGTACCTACTGTTTTTACTTTTTAATCAATAAAAACTAACTCGGCATAATCCGTAGTAGAGACATAAAGTCTAGACATAAAATTAAGCATCATATTTTATTCGTACAAAAAAGTAAATCAATATCATGTCGGAGTTATAAACTATTGTGTAGGTACTATTAATTAAGTATTGTAGGTACTTATCTAGTATGTTCTAACTTATAATTTAGTGAGGAAGTGATTACCGCTTTGTCTATCTGCTTTATTGCTTATTTATTTAAAGACTACAATAAATAGGTTTCTAACAATTTTGTAACCTAACATAAAATATAAAGATAATGTATACGTACATTATTATTGATAAACTGTTAAGCTTTACTTTAAGTTCATGACTAAAAATATAATTTTATTAATTTGGATCAACCGCTATACAGTACCCACTTTACTATAAAGTAGGTTAGATGTGCTTACGTAAGTTTGTAATTGCATTATATACCTACCTACGTTCTCTTTACGTCCATAGTAAAATACCTAAACATTTGACATGTACTTTTTGTGTATTTCCATCTCGCTTACTCATGCAGGGGATTATTGTACGAGGAATGCGCGCGTCGGATAGTCTCGCTACACTCGGCACTAAGGCGCAAATTATTCTTATTAAATTAAAAACATCAATCTTATCGCAATAGACATAAGGTCGAATTTAGAAATTTGATTAGTTCATAGCCTCCTTATTTGTTCAGAAACGGTGACACGAGACTATCCATAGTGACTACCTACTTTGTAAGAGTACATTCATAAATCTTATTTTTGATGAAGTTTTAAGATTTGTTTTATAGAACATAGAAATATTTTGAATGAAATGTATTAAGGGATATCATGACTCGTTCTTTTTAAGAAATTATTGGCGCTTTGGGTTATCCATTAATATTATATTTAGCTCAAAAACTAAAAATGAAAAGTCCTTGAGAAATAGTCTCGTGAGGAGTGCGGTTACGTCACAGACGTGAATTTTTGTAGGTATGTATATGCAAGCTATGGCCCGATTGGCCAACAAAGCCTTGTCGGCGGCCATTTTGTTCGTTGCTGAGTCACCAAAAGGTGAAAAATGTAGTATGTACTCCCCACGAGACTATACAACGGTATTGGGCATTTCCCTCGTGAACACAAAATTTGGGTTTCATGTTCCCTCGTCCGCAGCGTGGAAACAAAAATATTTTTTTGAGTGGATCAATTATTATTTTCGAATAAAAGTAATTCTAATATAATACGAAAACGTTGAAAAATTTAATTTTCAAAAAGTTTTTCGAGTTAAGACGGAAGTTTATGTTGTGGAGTCAGTTGTTTGAAACTCATGGATGAACACACTCGAGTGTAATCAATTCTTGGCCGCATTGTATGTTCGAAGATCAAAATAAAATAAAAACTACTTAATATCAAAGTAGCTACGCGTGTGAATTGTGAAAAGTGTTTATGCTGTCAAACAATATAGTGATAACTCAGTGTTTATTCCAAAAAGCCGAAGTTGTCATGGGAGTTGACTTCATATATCAGCCCTAATTGTCAGGATGTAGCTTGTGCTATGTTAATAAAACGTAAATAACACCCAGACTGATTTTAGTGCAATTATCTTGTGTTTGTCAAGATGACAGAAACTATACCAGCAGTAAAGATCAAAACCGAGCGGCCCGATGAAGCTGAAATTAGGGAACTGGCCGCGAAGATGGTGGAGGCCAATAAGGCAAAGGCATTGGCGGCTTCAGTCGCAGCCGCGCGGCCGCCTCCTGGCGCCCGGCTCGGTGGTGCAGCCCCCGCAGTTGGCGGTCAAATGGGCATTTTGAACTTCTTAACACGCAACCAAAAACCTGGCACGCCGTCTGCAACGGAGCAGAGGCCAGTTAGCGATGATAAAAAGACGCCGGCACCAGATGAAGCCAGCTGGAAGGGTCACTTCGGCTGGGATATGCTTGGCAAGTGTCACATTCCCTATATCTACCGGTCCGGAGAGAAGTACGTAGCAGTGCGTATGGTGGAAATCAAACTTCTTAACAAGTACCTGAACTATCTACATGCAGATATCTACTCGTGTACCTGCATACGAAGTTATTACATCACAGAAATAGAGGCATTGCTGTTGAATGAAATCAATAATCGGCATTGTGACAGTCAGTTTGGACGGGAGCCGTTCACTCAAAAGGACTTGGTTGTGAGACTATCGGACGCAGATGAGTTCTATAATTTCTTAGATGTGTGTTACAATAAGTTGTTACGTGGTACAACAAATAATAAAGACAAATGTGGTTTTATCAGGATAAATAAGGAATCAGTGGTTCCATATACAGTGCGAGACAATCAAAAGTTTGTGCCGTTGTTCTATTTTGAAGGTGAAACGGACAATTTGAAGTTGAAAGCCGATCAGCTCAAGGGCTGGGACTTGTCATATCTTAAGTTCTGTTGTAAAGTGCAAGGCATTAGGAATGAACTGTTTGCGAGTGAAACTTGCTCAGTGATTAGTTTATCAGACATTAAAAGTTATTTCCCACCTGGAACAGAGTTTGAGGAATATTGGCCGAACAAAGTTGTGGATTCACAGCTGCTAATCTCCGCTAAAGGTAGGAATATTTTTGTGTACATTATTATAATATTATTTTATGAGTTTTGTATGTTTTATTAGGCTTGTCTCTAGAAGCTTTGTTTACAATATTCACACAATTTACAAACAAACACACTTTTATTTATGCTTTCATCAGTATTTTTGAAACTTATAAAATAAATTCAGAGTTATTGATGACATAGGTATTTAATATATAATATTATCTGGCCTGGTTTTTAGATGTTCCAAATACTCTTGAAGCTGACTTTTTATGATATTATTTATTTTATAACAATTTATTTGCTTTAGCTGTATGTTGTTCAAAAGCACTTTAATTTTTAGTTTTACAATTAATGCAGTTTTCCATATAAATTATTTAAAATGATATTTTTAGTATCAACTATTTTCAGCATCATAGAAATTAATAAGTCTCATAGAACTAAATTATAGAATCTTGATTAGGCTATCACTATTTCAGTAATACTATTTAACAATAATAAGAACTAAAACACACACTCAAACTTATGGTATTATTGTAAGGATTGGTTCCTTGATAGTGTACAAAGTTTTAATTGAATCTGTTAAAAGTGGGTCAAAATCTGGAGTAAATTACATACAAACATGTTGGTTACATACTGACATACAGCTGAAGCTTATAAAAAGTTTATCATCATCACTACATAGTATAAAATAAAGTCGCTTTTTCTGTCCCTATGTCCCTATATTATATTATGCCTAAATCTTTAAAATTACGCAACTGATTTTGATGCAGTTTTTTGTTATAGATAGAGTGATTCAAGAGGAAGGTTTTAGTATATAATTTATTAGGTTTTAGACAAAGCGGGTGAAACTGTGGGCGGAAAGCTAGTATTATAAATAAAACTAATAATTTTATTTATTGTCACTATTCTAGGATTGATCTAGGTATTGCTGAATAATTTTTTTTGACATGGTTTTAAGCTATCTTGATGGCAAATATCATTATGCAGTAGCTGTGACATGAAAAATTAATAAACATCTATCCTTCCAAAACAATATGAATTCTGCTTTTATTTTAAAATAATTCCCATTCTGTATTGGATCTAGGCCAGGCTAGGCCAGGATCTAGGTATTTTAAAAGCAAATTTATTTATTAATAAAAATAATCAACATTGATTATAATATCATTTAAATATTAACTATACTAAATTTTAATTATTTTTCAACAAGGAAGTGATTCTACATGGAATATTTAAATATGTTCCAAAAAATATATCTGAGGCCTACCTCATTTTGATATATTTTTTGGTAAAATACCTATACTTTATTTGCTGATGTTTCTATTTATAGCTTTTTTATATTACAATGTTGTTGACAGAGGGACTTGAGATACTCATCTTTGAAAAAAAAAGTGGTTGTTTGTAAAGTAGGTTTACGATCAAGATGTTTACGTGATAACGTCTTATTGGTGGCAGCGCTCGAGATGAGACGGGTGATCGGTCCGTCTTTGTGTCACACCAAAACCTCACGAGCGCGATCGCAGGTACAACGAGAGAGAGAGACGGACCGATCTCCCGTCTCATCTCGAGCGCTGCCAGTCATTCCGTGAAACTTGTCACGCGGAATCCTCACGAGCGGAAGCAGGCATAGCGTTCGAGTGAGTGGACTGATCTTCCGTCTCTCTCACTCTAGCGGCATACGTAAACGAATGGAGATTTTCTCGTGCGGTTATGTTTTCTTGGAACTTTTAACAGTGAAACAAAATGTGAAGTGCAAGTGAAGTGTTACTACAATTGCAACAAAAAAAGGTGAATAAAATAGCCTACTTACTAACAATTAACATTCTTGAATAAACTTGTAAAAGAAATGAAAGATGGAAAAAAGACACGTGTAAACAATCGAAATTGAGAGGTTATGTTATGATAAAAATGAATTGTGGTAGTGTTAAATAAAAACATAGTTGGACTCATACCCTAAATAATTATTATAAGGAAAAAATGAAAAAATAGATAAAGGAGCGCGTCGCGTCGTGTGAAATGTGAATGATTATAGTAGTAGGGGAGCCCAGGATGCTAAATGTGGATTTACTCGAGCGTCACGGGAACCTATTAGAATTGGTAGATTAGACCATAGCGAGAAAAAAAGGTCCTATAATGTTTTCACTTTTAGCGGTGGGGAAGGGTTTTTGATTTTTTTTAATTTAAAAAAAGAAAAAAAATGGCTTGGAAATACTCAAGCGCGTTAGATATTGATATTTTGCATGCTCCAGGACGTCACTGAAAAAAAGTATACGTTAATCTGACGATTTAAGTGGCGATTTAATCGCTATGAAGAAAGGGTAAAAAATTAAAGTAATATTATTCGAGCGCGTCAGATTAATATATGGGGGGGTTAAATACAATATAAGAAGTCCCCATTTCGCTAATCTGACGATTCGAGCTCAACCTTAGGGAATTATGGATTATTCAAATTTTCCAGCGGGGCCCCTGAGCGCACCCACCAACCATAACTGCTCATATTGACTAGAGGTACTAATGAATAGCTAAGGTACCGTCCCTTATAGTAATCTGACGCGCTCGAGTAAATCCCAAAATCCCCTCTTGGGCTCCCCTACTATATAGAATATCGAATTAAAATCTCTCACCTGTCAAAACAATGCATTCTAACCTACGACTCGAGCGACCAATCACAATGCAAGAAACCATTCTCATGTGTCAAGTTGGTTAAGGCGCGTAATACAAATTCAAACATTTAAAATTAGTATTGATTTCAATTCAAATTTTATTTCTAACTAGAGGTCCGCCCCGGCTTCGCCCGTGGTACATATTTCGCAATAAAAGGTAGCCTATGTCCTTTCTCGGGTATCAAAATATCTCCATACCAAATTTCATGCAAATTGGTTCAGTAGTTTAGGCGTGATTGAGTAACAGACAGACAGACAGAGTTACTTTCGCATTTATAATATTAGTATGGATTGATTGAATATCATTTATTGATAATTTAACAGAATTATAATACCAAATTAAAATCTCTCACTTGTCAAAACCCTGCATTCTAACCTACGATTCGAGCGACCAATCACAATGCATGTAATCATTCTTATGTGCCAAGTTGGTAAAGGCGCGTATTACAAATTCAAACATTCAAAATTAGTATTGATTTCAATTCAAATTTTATTTCTTATTAATTGAATATCATTTATTGATAATTTAAACGGAATTAGCTTCACTTTACTTCACGCTTTAGCTACTGTACGGATCACCATGAAATTTTGCATACACGTTGTCTGGGGTGTAGAAAAGGACATAGGGTACTTTTTAATAATATTACTAATTTCCCGAGGGAAGGAATAAACGTTACGCGGGCGGAGCCGCGGGCGAAAGCTAGTTGCTAATATTTCTTATTTATATAATTGAATATTTCTTATTTATTATTGAATCTAATACCTTGCGAAACCGTGAGTACAGGAAATGTGTATTTTACAAAACTTCCAAATGACTTCATTTCATTTGGAATAAAAATATTTTGTGTTCCATAGAAATCACTACGCTCAACATGATGGATCCCTGTGCGCACATTCCTTCAACATCCAGTACACCGATGGAGACCGAGGATGCTTTGCCGACAACGTCTGCAAAACCCACCACTGCCGAAAAGAATGCCCTGCGAAATCGTGAGTACAGAAAACGTGTAGCAGCTATTAGAACCCCAGAACAGGCCGCGGAGTTTGCAAGAAAAGCTGCTGAAAGACAACGCAAAGCGTACCATCAACGTAAAGCTGCAATAGCTCTCGCCAGCGGCACGGTGGAGATAACTAAAATTGCACAAACCAGCGCTCAGCGAAAACGTGCATCTCGACAGCGTCAAAAACAGTTAGGAGTGCTGCACAACCCAGTGCTTCATCGAATCAAGCAGCAGTGCACCAAGTAAAATTCTGTGATGATGCTACCGACTTGGGACAAACAATTATAACAAACATCAATTTTCAAAGTTTAAGCGCCCACGTTGAGGATTTAGAAACAGATACAGTCATACTAAGATCCGACTATTTAGTTCTGACTGAAACGTGGATGCGAGACAATTGTCCAACACTTCCGATTAACAAATATGAGTGCATATCCAGGAATAATAATCGAACTGATTCAGACACCAACGCAGCTGGAGGAGTTGCAATCTATCGCAGATTATCATCGAACCAAATTTCGAAACTACAGCGAAAGTGGTTGAAATTGCGATTACAGACTCAGCTTGTCACATCAAAACCTCAGGAGATGTGTGCTTGACTGAAGTTACTTGCTTTACTGCAGATACCACCTTCAAGTTTGTGCTCGGCGCTTATACATTCATCCAGGAGCTAGTACGCAAAACGTCGGAATGTTACAACACCCAGTACGTGCCCCCGTTCCTTCAAGTTGATTCTAATATACCCATTCTTCTGTGTGGTGATTTCAACAAAAACGTTAAGACAGATGACTCATTCCTCAGATTCATGAAAGAAACGTTCAATCTTGAAAACTTGTCAGATGTTTCAAAGTCTACTACGTTAAAAGGAACAACCATCGACCTGACTTTTGCAAGGCACATAACAGCTGAAAACCTTCCTTTTATTTCTTACTTTTCCTATCATCGTCCTATCCTGAACAGAATTACCCAGATTGGAAACAGATAAATTTACGTGAAGATTGTAACTAATCGTATTGTATGTTATGTATGTATGCATAAATGTTTGTATAAATGTATAAAAGTATGTTTGTATGAAGAAAAATGTATATCATAGGGCTGATTTTTCAATCCTTGGTTAAAACTTATTCGTCGAATAATGTATAAAACTACCATTTTAAAAACGTATTCTAATTGCCCGTATTTGACAGTTTACGTGACGTTTTTAATATTATCGTGTAATACTTTATGACATGTTAATTTTATATTTTATGATTGTGAGCTTAATTTTATATGTGTATTAGTGATTTTTGTGTATTTTTGTGTATTGTATGTAAAATGAGCTTAGATCATTAAGTAATGGATAACACACGCAGGCGTTTCCCCTTTTGCCGAGGTATAAGATTATTCGAATCGAAAAATCTTATGCTTTCATAAAAACTACTTGCGTAATCGATTACGAACACTGCGTATTCGTAAAACATCGAAAGGACGTCTGCGAGTGCTCCGCTAAAAATGCCGTTTTGCACTGTCAAGTCTTGCAGAAGCAATTCAAACATGTCGAATGTTAAAAAAGATGGAATAACCTTTCATTTGTGTATATTTTTTTATTTTTTTAACGTACATTTCTAATTAAATGCAATTTCTAATAATCGTCGATGTATCGTTTAGCGATATGATCAAGACAAATAATCGAGTCATGTGTGTACTCGATCATTGATGAGGCCTCACGAGACTATCATGGAAAGAAAATATACAAATTTAATCTTTATGAACTAAGCGATAAAGTTGAATTTAGAACGCGATATTGAACCGCACTCCCCACGAGACTATAAAGTGATGTAGCGAGACTATCTTGAAGAGAAAATATACAAATTTAATCTTTATGAACTAAGCGATAAAGTTGAA
>CAJQZN010038367.1:55347-78397 GCA_907164685.1 Colias eurytheme | reverse complement strand
TCTAAAAATACAGATAAATAAAATTTGTATACGTACAGAGAAATAATTCAAATTGGTTAGTTAAATAAATAAAAAAAATAATAAAATAAATAAAAATTGTTTATTTCTTTTAAACAAGTTTTCATCTTGGGTTGGAGGTAAGTGCCTTCATTTAAGTGATAAATTTCACTTGTGTTAGAAGGCGCTTCTCTTCCATAACAATTACTAGGCATTAACAATTAAAAGAAAGCTTAAAAAATAAGGTAATGTTAACATAAAAATACTCTAAAATCGGTAGAATGGATGTATGTGTGTGTGTGTGTGTGTGTGTGTGTGTGTGTGTGTGTGTGTGTGTGCGCGTGTGTGTGTGTATGTGTGTGTGTGTGTATGTGTGTTCGCATGTTTTTGTTTGTGTAATGTACAAGAATTTAAAAAATGTGATTTTTATTTTATTTTACTTTTTCATTTTACTCCCTACTAATTACATGTTTTTAAAATGTCTTCTGCTTCTGTATAACTAATTTCTTTAAGCCATTTTAAGGTATGTTTTTTACATTCGTTGTAACGATTTCCATATATGTTTAAAATTTTATTTACATTTTTGTACAAAATTTCTGACTGTCTATTGTACTGACGCTTACTAAATGATGTGTTCGTTTTATGAAACAGCGGAATAATATCTCTTCTTCTACGATTGGTTATGTTAGGGTCATATGTAATAGTCTTATGTTTTTTTAGGATAGTTGCAAGAATATATAATTTGCGTATAGATAGTAGGCCCGTTGTGGAGTAAAGGAGTTCAGTAGAATATTTGTATGGTTTAAAATGCATAACCTTTATTAAAGCACGTTGTGCACGTTCTACTTCCAAAAGTTTTGTTTTTGTGGCTCCGCCCCACACTGGTATACAGTAGGTTAAAATTGATTGTGCTAGTGTCACATATATTTTATTTAGCAAATCCTTATCAGCAACATGGCGAAGTGTTTTAAAAGTCCATGTTATCTTCCTAATTCTGGATGTTATTAAATCTATTTGCGGATGCCAGGACAGTCTTTGGTCAATTTGTATTCCCAGGTATTTCGCTGAGGTGACTCTGTTTATGTAAGGACAATGGCATGTAGTGAGATTACATTGATTGTGGATTTGAATACTAAAGTTGTTAGAAGGTTGAGTTTTATTAGTTATTGAAAAGCAAATGTAGTTTGATTTGGTTGCGTTTAAGGTGAGAAGATTAGATTGTAACCACGTAGCAATTTTTGATAGACCTACTTCAGCTTTGTGTCGAACGGCATCCCATGATTTCTCCGAAAATACTACTGCGGTGTCATCAGCGTATGAGTAAATTTTTGCATCATCTAATTTTAGTTTACAGAGGCTGTTTATGTAAACTAAAAAGAGACTAGTTGGTTAGGAAATAAGTCTTAGGTATAGTAAATTAAAGCTGCTTTTTAACCGACTTCTTTTTTCAACAGTTCTATTGCAGTTCTACTGAAGGAGATACTTCTTACCTCTTCTTCATAATATCATATTATTTTAACCAAGGTGGTTTTCCTTGATTAGTTAAAAATTCAGAGAATTAAATGGAAGAGTATATTATCCGATATCAGAAGCATATGTTAATGACTAAGAAGAAATAACTTCCAATCGTTTCTAAATAGATGCAGTTATTAAGATAAATCTAAATAATTTTCTTTAATAGTGCTCGATTCCCGCTCTGGGTTGGCACAGAAGGCTGGTCACCTACTTACAGATAAAGAAAATCGATTGTAACAGATGCGACGTGGGATTTCAAATTATATGCCCCTTCACATTGAAACTAATGGCAGATTGTTTACTTTACGTATCCTTCCATATAATTTCCTTGATGATCCTATCCGATTTTATATCCCTTTTGACAAGCGGTCATTGATAGTGTCTCCTACTATTGTTTTACGATCTTCTTTGATTCTTTTTTATTCTCTACACTAATACTGTTAGCAAACAAGTTTTGTTTTCTTTAAATAAACTGACTCCTTTATTCTTTATTTCGATGCACTTTAAATGATCTAATTAAAGTAACACTGGTCAAGGATCGGTGACAATACAATAATTTCATTACTTTATCTTAATGGTGCGTACTTAAGGTTTTGATTACTATCCTTAGTAAGGTTTTTAATAATAAATTGAAAAATTAGTGTATGATTTTTATTTTTCACCAATACAGTACTTAATGTAATGTAAGTAAGTGTCCTGTTTATAAACTGTTTCTATATTATTATTGCAGGACGAACAGCTTATCTATGCTAATATGTGATAATATTATAAAGCTAATCTCAGGATCTAGGTCCGATTTTAAAAATTCTTTGAGTCTTAGATAGCCCATTTATCGAGGAAGGCTATATATCATCAAGCTAAGGCCAACAGGAGCGGAGCAATGCGGGTGAAACCGCGGGGAACAGCTAGTATTATCATAAACATTAAACTCACCCATTTGTTTGCGGCTCCGGATTCTCTTCATCATTACTGACGATTGACTCTAACATCTGTATCTTCAACATTGTGATTGATTACATGACAGTATCAGTTGCACTAGCACTAATCACTCGGATCCTGAAACAAAGAATAAATACATATTAGATTATTATATTTACGCATTTCCTTGATACTATTTGTACAGTTTTTTTATAAGTCTTGTCTTTTTTAATTTATAATATAGTTATGGGTTTAAAAAATGTGTAATAAAACAGTTATAGGTACAGTTTAGTCTTATCAATGACAAAAAACGACTTTTTCATTGCAATACAATTATTTAATTATATTTTCAGCCTCTCAAAAGCACCGTCACTCACGTTTAAGTATAATAATATAAGTGTTCAATTTTATATAAATAAACTCATTTCGAAATCATCAATTTGCAAATTGAAACGAACTGAACGAGTCAACGCCAATTTTACAACATCTCAATTCACCAAAACATCCAAAAGTATTTTAACCAAGCAGTCTATTTATTTTCTGCTAACAATCCAGTTTTCGTTGAAACAAGTGTGGATTTCCACTGAATAATTATACAGTTCTACGATATTAAGAGTTTCCAGCATCTTTTGAACTTTACACCCGAGCGCTTTCCACTTCAAGTCTCTTTGATCGTTGTAATTAATTGGAATAGTTACGGCTTTCTGTACTCCTAGTAGTTCTGTTGGTATAACCTTCTGTAATTTAACAATGTAATTATGATAAATGGTGTAAATGTATCCGCTCTTTGAATAGCACCTTTTTCAGTTAGTCCCTTAGCCATAATATAAACCAGTCCCAAAGCACAGAATAATTAGTAGCTTGCCCAAAGCTAATTTTATCTCAAAACTATTAATAATAATAGTAAAAGAACCTACGCTCAAATTGAAAAATATGTTTAATGTTAGTTGCTTCTAATTACTACCTAGTTGTTGAGGGATCGTTTGTAAGGGTCATTGTTCACTTGCGATTTTAACCGCTTTCCATTTCTTTTACCTGCCACCCGCAATTGTCTGGACCTTTTTTGACGTCACCAAGGATGGTGTGGACAGGGTTTTTTTCTATGAATCCTAGAACGCGATGGCATAATTTTTCTGAATGCAACGTATATTAGAAATTTTGGGATGTTAGAGTGTAGGAGTCCGTTTCTACGCGGGAAGCGTGACTGGGTATCCGTCCTCGATTTATTGGCTTGTTGTGAAGTACTATGTGGTATGGATCATTGCATCATAGGGCGATTGCTGTTTGATGAGGAAAGAGAGGTGCTGTGCACCCATAACCACTGACGTAGAAGATTTGACTCCTTTTTGATGGACGGGTAAGAAGCTAATGAAAAAAAATAACAATATTTGAGGCAGGCAATTAGCGCACTGAACGACAATACTTATAGGATGATAAGAAGGAGGAATAAACAATGCATTTTTTATAAAATAATGTACCTTTTTATAATTTTAAAATAAAACGATGAATTTAATATGTGGCAGGAAAATGCATACATTTTATGTTATCAAAAAATTGTTAATATGTACAGTGTACACATTAGAACATGTTTATGGTTAGTTAACCTGTGAGTTTAATCTGTTTGACGATGTTTAGATTAGAATAAAAATGTGTGTTTTGTAAATAATAAATAATGTATGTATAAATAATTTTGAATTTAATTACGTTAGGCTTCAACTTTAGTATTTTCAGGTGTTAGTTAAAGTATAAAGTAGGTATTGTATGAACATTGATTAAAAATAACTTAAACCGCAAAAGTTTATTCAATAAGAAGTTAGCATGGGACAAATAATGCATATCACGAAATATAACATTAATCCTCATTTACACCAAAAATACGCCCCTTCATCTTTCCTACGAGCAAAAATGGTGTCAAAGCGTCTCCTACAGTGGTGTGAGAACAGTAGACTGAACTCCGACCAAATTGGGTATAGGAAGAGATTCCGGCGCTAACCTCTCCCTACGCCCGTTAAACCTGCCTTAGCAGTTCATATCTGACAATTTTGAACTGACCGAATACGGCACAGTGTGGCCTAGAATATAAGTCATAAATTTTTCAAACCTCATGACGTAGTGATACGCCTTCCCGAGGAGAACTAGACACCGATAGATTTATTTCTACGTAATTTTTTATGTCAATTTCATGCAAAAATATTTATAGTGCGATTCAGGCTTTGTACTCAACTTAGAATAATAGCTCATACTATAACTAAACATGATGTTTTAATTTTGTAATTGTAAATAATATTGCAAAATAATATATATACTTTATTCGTACTATCATAATACGAAATATGTAAAAAAAAATTACGAGACAACGTTGTTCATTGCGGGTAGTCTGTTAATCGTAATGTTTAAAACCAAACTACCCTCCCAAAATGAATAATATAAATCTGTTACGTACAAGTTGCTGTCACTACAGTTTAATCTTCTTTTGTTACAATTAATCAATAAGTTATTAACTCTCAGTGTATAAAATTTCATTAGGACCTATCGATATCATAAGTAAAATTAAAAAAAAAAATGTGTGAAAGGTGAATTCAACGTAGTATTTAGCGTTATTACAGGGAGTATGGATATTTGCACGTAATATTCCATTTATGTGATGGAATTTTATAAATTTTTGTTTCGATGTATTTATATCTCAAATATTATTATTTTTTGTATACCAACACAATATATAATGCTAATTTAATATCATTGCTATTACCTAAATACTTAAGTAGCATACCTATGTATCATTATGTAAAGAATATTGTTTTAGCTAGCCAACATTTTAATGTGTAAACGTTAAACGATGACATGGGTTTAAAAAGATTAACAAAAACGTTGAAACCACAAGATAAGACTTTAAAAGGATTTGGTGTAATGAATTGATGTAAGTGTTAATTTGAATATAAATAATTTTTTTATTATGTAACAACACACATTTGTATAATATGACAATAATAAAAAAATGTATCTAATCTACTTACTGAGAAACTTAATATGACTAATAATATTATCGACAATATACATAGTACTATACCTCCTAGTGATAGTATAGTGAAATATTCCAGGGAATCTCTCTTACAGATTAGGTACAACGTAATTTAAACATAATATTATTATCTCATTGTTACAGAAAAAGATATGGCATAAGGAAAAAATACTTGTATCAAGATTATTGTAAAAGCAGCTGCAAGGAATAAGTTTCATGAATACATCCATTATTGTGACGTCATAAAGGTATTAAATTATCTTATGTACAAAGCTCGACTTTTGATGAATGAAACAGGGTGGTTGTTTGAACAATAGGCACTTACAGTACTATCTTCATCCCGATTAATGGATAAATAAAATATAATTAGAACATGTATTATATTGGCACTTATATTAAGTTACAATATAATAATTTCAATAAGTGTACGAAGTTTGAATTCAATCTCACAAATCGAGCCTTAGGGAGCCGGTTACATACATACAGGTTAAACAGCTATTGAAAGCGTCCTTAAAACTTTTAGAAAATTGCTACATATAGCCACAAAAAGTGGGAACAAATTCTCTACACTGGTGGGGTTTGGTTATCTAGAGTCGAAACTCACAAACCTGTGTACGAGGCTTCATATTGATAATGTCTTCTCACGTTAATCTCACGATAATTACTTTTGTGTAAAGGTTAACTTTAAACAAATAGTCATCTGAATGGGCGGCCATATTAGACCGGCATGACCGCAAACCGGCTTCCCCTGCAGAGAGCGGTTCCCACTTTGACAATGTTATCAAACGAGATATATAGTTAAGGCAACAAAAAATTTCAATTGCGCGATTCAGACTCAAGATCTCAGTTCTGGAAATAATCTAAAAATTATTAAACAAATATATATTTTGGTTCTATATTTCGTTTTAGATTATATTAATTGAGTTTAAAAGTTTCCGTGAATTGTATATTTTGGAAGTCCATTAATGACGATTTTTTTAGTTACATAATATTATTAATATTATCATTTTTGACATTTCTCCACAGGCTCATAAAATTTTCACTTTAAGAAAAAAAAAAATTAACAAATAAATATATTATTATGTACTTGTTATTATAGGTCAATTAGGGAAAGCTGGCATGTTCACAGTACTCACACTTATGCAATTTCACTTACAGTATGTTCAAAAATAAATGTGACTCTAGTTTCATTTTAGACTTGAATTGTAAAATGGGTGCGTTGTAGATATATATATATGCAAATATAATTACTTATGAAAACTCTCATAATTTACCTGTAAAATTATAATTTAAAAGTAAATCAATTGATGAAGTTAATTATTTATTCTAATAATAATCAATTGGATAAAAGTATTAATAATCATTCAATTATCAAATAATAATTAAATTCCTGACTTTGGTCGAGTAAAGATATCTAAGAAATATTATATTTGTAGTAAGTACGTAATACCTACCAATACCCGCTAACAAATATGTGTTACATGTTTATTGTATAATTTTCACACTATTGGTTTTAAACTCAAACTCAAACATTTATACAATTAGACTTCTTCTAGAAGCACTTTTGAATCGTCATAACAGTTTAACAGTTTTAACATTTACCACCAATTCAGAAAGCAGTATCTATAGAGAAGAAGAAGAATCTATTTAATCATAATCGTAATCTTCTACTTCACTGTAACTTTCATCGCTCGAAGAACTCGATGTTTCGTTGTCGGAATTTCTTAATGTTATTATAAATGAGTCAGTGTAATTATCTACTTTTGGTTCTAATTGAATATATTTTTCCTCATGTTCTCGCGTCTTTCTCCAAACGTCACTAAACATATCCAGACTAATAGCATTTGCTTCCTTTCTAAATAATTCTTCCACAGTTTTCAAGTTAAAGTTCACATTTTGTGATGCTACTTTCCCTTTAATTATGCCCCATAGTAACTCTATTGGGTTGAGTTCTGGATGGTATGGTGGAAGGCGCAATACACTATGTCCATGATCTTTGAGGATTGCATCAAGTAGGTAAAAATTGTGTATAGTTTGGCTTATTTTTTTAATAATGTGAATTTGATTTTGGAAAAAAAAAATGCCGATTTTAGTCAAAATTTATATTTTTCTAACAAGGGCCTGTAGACAAAGTAACAATTACAAAACGATAACGAAGTTAGAAATCGCAAAAATGTATGGGATTGACATAAGCCGCGTTAGAACTTAGATCACGTGGTCTATCTAATGTCAATCCCATACATTTTTGCGATTTCTAACTTCGTTATCGTTTTGTAGTTGTTACTTTGTCTAAGGCCCCTGATCCTTATCATCCAAATTTCCACCTTGGTGAGAAAAATTGACATTTCTAATGAAAAAGAACAAAAAATTAAATGATTTTATTAAATACTGTAAAATAGTCTATAATTCTTCCATTTACTGTATCACAAAATTCTTCATAGATTTTTAGATATTCGTACTACACCAATTACATCACCCTGTATTTATAAACAATTGCAAAATATGACACATACATAGGCCGGGAGATACTTACACAAAATTTCGGGTCATTTGTAACAGAATGGCGGTTCTACAGAGGTCTTATTACGCAATGACTAAAAGAAAAATGATGGTCGGAACTCAGAACGCTGGTACCGGCGGACTAGTCGCGTGGGCGTTAGTCGAACTCGTCGGATAAATAGCGAAAGTCAAACGATTTGTAACACAAAAATTTTAGAATTCACCGATAGCCCATAAAAAAGATGTAGGCGGTAGTGTCATGCCATACTTTTCCGGTGTAACTTACAGCCCCCCATACCGACGCGATGCGTTGATTAAAAAAAAAAACAATTCAAACATTTGTACCAGGCTAACTTTTGCACAGGTAATCATCATCGTGCAGACATTTACGAATATCGCCATGCCATACTTTTCGGACGATTCCAAATGGCCACCATACCGCCGAAAATCTGCAAAAAAAAATTTTTTTTTCGCCAAACAATTTGTACCAGTATTGCATTTGGATTTTTGGAGAGTATTTGATAAAATGTGACCATTATTATATTTGCCATACTCCTAGTAGGGGGAAAAAGTGGTGCCATACTTGAAAATTAATTTCTTCGTCACGTTTCAAAAATACGACTGTACAATACGTAAAATAATTTTTTACAGTATGGGATCATTATATTCTGTTTGTTTGTATACAATTCTACCTAGAAAAAAATATTGCAGATTGCAAACATGGGGCGGATGATTGTAAGACTTAAGCCAAGACGTAAAAAAAAATGAAAAGAATTGGCGATTTGTACCAGTACGGCATTTTTGGAAAGTATATGATGCAACGTGACCATTATTATATTTGCCATACTTTTAATAGAGGGAAAAATTAGTGCCATACTGCTACAAATCGTTCAAACTACGAATAAAATCTTACAATAAGAAAAAAATCTTATACACATTCCCCACCTCCCACAGGTATGGCATTATCACACTTCTATTTATAATCATTCAGGAGTTGTTGAAAAAAAAGAAATGTAGGGTGGTACAAATCGTTTGGCGAGAAAAAAAAATCTAAAATTTGCAGATTTTCCGCGGTATGGCGACCATTTGGAATCGTCCGAAAAGTATGGCATGGCGATTTTAGTAAATGGCTGCACGACGATGGTTACTTGTGCAAAAGTTAGCCTGGTACAAATGTTTGAATTGTTTTTTTTTTTTAATCAACGCATCGCGTCGGTATGGGGGGCTGTAAGTTACACCGGAAAAGTATGGCATGACACTACCGCCTACATCTTTTTTATGGGCTATCGGTGAATTCTAAAATTTTTGTGTTACAAATCGTTGGACTTTCGCTATTTATCCGACGAGTGTGACTAACGCCCACGCGACTAGTCCGCCGGTACCAGCGTTCTGACCATCATTTTTCTTTTTGTCATTGCGTACTAAGAACCCTCTAGACCGCCATCCTGTTACAAATGACCCGAAATTTTTTGTCAGTATCTCCCGGCCTAACATGTGCAATGTGTAAATGTGTTGACGTTCCAGCTCTTCTTAATATACCTATAAGACGTGCCAAAACAGTTGTTGCCATGAAAAATAAATATTGATAGTGTCAAAAAAGAAACCTATTTTTCCGACTTTAAAAAAACAAGCTTATTTTATTTTTTAGGAACGGGAGTGGAGCATCCAGGCATATAAGAATTTTAGCAAATTCCACGCCGAGCGGCCCTGTCCGCCTGTTCTTGAACATATTAGTGTTGTCAAGTGTTTTTTTTCTACTTTTTTGTAAGTAAGTATATTATGAATAATAATTAAGATTTTACTATACTTTTGAATACACGTTAGCTCCAAGGATAGTTATACAGCTTATCCATATGATATTACCTAATCTAATAAAAGATTATTATTCTGATAAGTATCTTAAATTATCATCTGCTTGTAAAAAGTGATGTCAAAATATTCTTCGTCATGTGTGTTGAAATTCTCAAACATGCACTCAGTGCCAAATGTCGAAAATCATCTATAAGGTTGAGGTAGTCACTGGGAGGTTGAGGTCACAGGAAAAAGGTCCTTATGACCTTGTAATAGAGATATTTTCAGCTCTCTCTCACTGATTTCATGCGAAGAAACGGACACCCATTTTTCTAATATCTAATATCTATTTGAGTTAAATTTTGAAAAAATTTCGCTAGCGCGTTTTAGAAATTCTACCTGCGTCTATTTGTCTAGTTTTGGGTTGTTATGGGACCCTAACCTTATCAAGTCAACAATGACCATTTTTTGTTACGTTTTGAGTCAACGCTTTCTGCAAGGGTCGAAAAAGCCGTTCAGATCTTAAAAAAATATTGCAGCAAATAGATATTAGATAGTATTTAAAATTTATTAATAATACCAACACAAAACATATATACTGTATGCTAACGATATCGGATAGAATACTTACAGCCGTACAAATAAAAACTTGCTTATTCAAACCTTATGCAATGCATAGATATGATAAGAATAAATAAAGAATAAGGATGTCATAATTTCTTACAAATAAATTTGGAATAACGTCGATGTATCTATGCTCACGCTATGCAATAGGCGCAAAGCGGCAACGTCGCAATTCATTCACAAAATTATGAAAAACATTGAAATTGTCTATGGTTAAGCCTTGGTGCTGTCATTTTGCTGACGCTCGTTTGACTTCGTCGAATTTGTTGTGAAGTTTCATCATACGATGTTCTGTTTATTTATTTTTTAAATATTTATTGGAAATAATTTAAATATATCATTAAATATGCAAGCAAATGATAGATAACGCTATCCAATATCTGGAGAACAGAAGATAAACCCACCTTGAGATAGAGAGTTGCCAAATAACTGGTACTCAAAACATACAACTCCAGGCTTAGAAGATTTATATTTTCAACGAAAGTGTATATTATTGTGATAAGTTTAGAAATAAGTTTTATGTATGTATGGTTTGGCGCATGTTGTAAATAAATAAATCATTATAAATATCAAAAGGGTTTTTCATAATTTCGTATATTTTGACATTTCATTCAAAATTTTCCATTTCAATAGGTACGTAATGAAATTATTAATTTGCTCAACTTTTCCTACTGCTCGTATTACTCTCATTGCTATTATCTCAAATTTAGATTGAAAATTGCTTCTAAAACTTGTAAAACACAGCACAATGTACTAAAAGATATGTTATAACTCGGTTATGTCAGACTTATACTAGGGTGGTAGCCGTAATAAGGACGGAATAGCATTAGTATGAATACTTATTACGAAGTTATACTAGGTTACATTTATTTCGTGTTTATTTGTATGATTTTTCCTTATTCTTAGTTTATTCTTTGCATAAAATGTTATAACTCGTTTATTTGTACGGCTGTTACAATTTATTATACCGTCACATTCTATTTGTTACTATTTATCTATTCAATATTTACCCCATTTACTTCTTTGCATAACAAATTAATGTGTTCGATAAGATTGTATACATAATATTTATAATATAATTTCTTTCATAATTTTCCGATTTGTTTTAAATAAATAATAAGAAAGAAAGGAGTAGACAACCCTTACTCAAGGGATTAAGCAGTGGCTCTTAAATTTGTGTTTCATGAATTAATTCTTAGAAGTATAACAGCCGTACAAATAAACGAGTTATAACATTTTATGAAAAGAATAAAGTAAGAATAAGGAAAAATCATACAAATAAACACGTAATAAATGAAACCTATTATAACTTCGTAATAAGTATTCATACTAATGCTATTTCGTCCTTATTCCGGCTACCTCCCTAGTATAAGTCTGACATAACTGAGTTATAACGTATTTTTTAGTACATTGTGCTGTGTTTTACAAGTTTTAGAATCTATTTTCAATCTAAATTTGAGATAATAGCAATGAGAATAATACGAGAAGTAGAAAAAGTTGAGCAAATTAATAATTTCATTACGTACCTATTGAAATGGAAAATTTAGTATGAAATGTCAAAATATACGAAATTATGAAAAACCCTTTTGATATTTATAATGATTTATTTATTTACGACATGCGCCAAACCATACATACATAAAACACTTATTTCTAAACTTATCACAATAATATAAACTTTCGTTGAAAATATAAATCTTCTAAGCTTGGAGTTGTATGTTTTGAGTACCAGTTATTTGGCAACTCTCTATCTCAAGGTGGGTTTATCTTCTGTTCTCCGGATATTGGATAGGGTTCTCTTTCATTTGCTTGCATATTTAATGATATACTTAAATTACTTCAAATAAATATTTAAAAAATAAACAAACAGAACATCGTATGATGAAACTTTACAACAAATTCGACGAAGTCAAACGAGCGTCAAAATGACAGCACCAAGGTTTAACCGTAGACAATTTCAATGTTTTTCATAATTTTGTGAATGAATTGCTACGTTGCCGCTCCGCGCCTATTGCATAGCGTGAGCATAGTTACATCGACGTTATTCCAAATTTATTTGTAAGAAATTATGACATCCTTATTCTTTATTTATTCTTATCATATCTATGCATTGCATAAGGTTTGAATAAGCAAGTTTTTATTTGTACGGGTGTTAGTGTGTAAGACAAGACTACATTTTTCTTGTAAAATTTCATAGTATACTTATGTACAGATTTACTTTTATTTTTTAGCTATATGGTTTCATATAAGATATTTTTCATATATAACTTAGGGCTGATTTTTCAATCGTTGTTTAAAACTTATACATCGAATAACGTATTAAACTACCATTTCAAAAATGTATTTAATTGTCCGTATTTGACAGTTTACAGATGACATTTTAAAATGTTCGTGTAATACTTTATTGGACGGATAAATTTTAACCAAGATTTTAACCAAGGATTGAAAAATCGGCCCTTAATTTTATATTGATAAATTGACAGATATCTACGTCTATTAGTAAATAATGACCTTTAATGACCAGCCATAACGATGAAAGATTTTTAAAGATTTATCACAAAAGTTAGTACCTAAATACGATTGAAAATTATTTTATATCTGGGCCAAGCGGGGACAAGCCATAGGCGGTAGCACAGATATTATATACTAGGCGGTAGTTTCATTAAAATCAACTGCTATCTCTTATCCATTTTGATTGGATTATTATCCGTTTGTCCAAGTTTATGGAAATGAAAGTATGAGGAAATTGGAGCAAGAAGTTTTTATCGTTCTATAACTTTGACATATTATTCATATTGTAGGATTATTCTCGAAGCTCTGCTATTATTTAACTTATATAAAATTAACTTTCACTGGAATAGTGAAATTCCTTATTCTTCGTTGAAGATTGATATGTCAGATTTCCTTTGGGCTTTTATTATTATTTAAATTGAATAATCATGGTTCAGGTTTTATAAAAACTATTAACTACTAATTGTGTCTTTGATCAATATTTTTTATATGTCAGAAGCTAATTGAGTAATGAATAAGCAAGACTACGTTATAACTATACTTTAAACAATTAATAATCATTTAAAATTTTAAAGGAAATTAACGCCCTATCCGTTTTTTTTTTCAGGTTTTCAGCGTTGAATATAATTTCCCGAGCTCGTGAGCAAAAAAATATAATTGCCACTAGTAAATACATTTCCACCAGCAACTTCCGAGTAATGACAGCTCTTTTATTCAACATCGATTAAATAAAGAAATTTACGGTTGACCGATATCGGTGATTAAAATGAAAACGATGTGAGGCCAGATGGAACGGTATATGCAAGGATATATTGATATACCTAATGGTAACTTATATTTTCTATGAAAATGAATTGGTATTATTTATTAAAGGTATAAGGGTAAGTCTAGGTGATTAAAGAGATGTAAGTCTCGAAAAAATGGGATGAATATCTTTTTGTGTGGGTTTTTAGAAGAAGTATGACAATTGACAGTAGATACAGATGTGATGTATTTTAATAAGTTTGGTCAATGTTGTTTCAAGGAATTGTTCAGGAATAGATAAGGGAATAGATTATAATGTTGGTTCGTAAAAAACCGAAACAAGGAAATTATAGTTGGGGAATGATAAATTTTATTCCGTAAGAGTGAATATTTTAAGGAAACAATTATTACATTCAAATATAGAGATAAGGTGCAGCTATTGATATGTGTTTCCGAAACATGAAGCAAATACCTTTTAAAGTGAAACTTTTATTACATCGTCTCAAACTTTTTGGTCTGTGTAGCGCATGTCGCGTGTATCGCGGCTGCCGAGTAGGTATACCTACTCGGCAGGCGACCGACACGCGACATGCGCTACACAAAGCATTGTTCGGAACCGTTCGAACAGTTTCACTTTTACCGTGGTTTCATAAAACCACACAACATTTTTTTTTTACAATTTTAATGCTTTTTATAAAGATTACGACACTGAATTGTTGGCGGAATAAACTACATATAACATTAACTAACTTTACGTGAAATTTCCCATCATCATCAAAGACACTGCCTCCTGATTACATAGGGACAGAAAGGCGTCTGTCCATATTATGTATGCTTAGATCTTTAAATCTACTCAAAGGAACGGCTTTTGTTGATACATAGAGTACTTATCGGGGAAGGTTTAATATGTATAATTTGTTAAGTTTTAGATAAAGCGGGTGAAGTCGCCGGCGCGGCGGATAGCACGAAGGGCTGACAATGGCGATAATCCTCAGACAATTCTGCTTTCACAACAAAAGGAATGAACACTTTATTTTTTTTCTTGCCAGTGCATCGTATCTATTTCTATAATATCCGGATTCCATTGAAGGTAAAACGGTAAATAAATCATTTTCCAACGTTGATAATACATATTTACTTCCTTAAACTTTAGAAAACACGGTTTCGCCCGCATCAATTAGGTACAAAGTTTGTATTATTTGTTTGTAAAGATGAATAATCAGATCGCTTACAAAAGTTAGTCGTTTGTTTTGCCTTTATGTAATTTAGCGCCCATATACCTATTACCTATGATGTTTTATGGCGTGCCTTTTTTATCTGATTAGGAACAAAGGATCTATTGTATTATGTTATAAGTTATAACCTTATCTATTTAACAAGTAATCTTAGAACTTTAATAATATTAATTTGTATTTGTAAATGAAAAGTAGAGCTGTAGTTAAATTTAACCAAATTGCAAAATAAATTTAATGAAAATATTCAATGCATTTTAAAAACAGTTTATATAAAAAATGATTAGCAATGCTTGATGATAAATTATTATTTGGATTTGATAATATATCCTCTAATAATGTTCATTTTTCATCCTAAGATCTCGCCACTGAGTGTGCTGATTTATACTTGGGTAGTGTTAAAAAAGGGATGAACGCACTTAGCCTTTGTCCCTTTAACTCACGTTGCTTCTAAATAAAAGAAAGAATGTGATTTCCATTCTATCAGGGAGAAAAATATCAATCGAAGGAAAATGATAAAAATGTCAATTATTTGATAAGAATTTAATAGACTATGTCCTTTCGACGTCGCTCAATAAATAGTGTTAGCATAATCAGCGACCAAGATTCTATAGCTAGAACTTATGTTCAAACAATAATATTATTATTGCACTTTAAAAATGAATATTAACACTATAAAATATAGGAGTGATAGGTATAGCCTGGTTATGTTATACGGTAATTTAAAGTACGAGTTCGTAACTAGTAATGTCGGATGTGTTCTAGAAAACTAGCGAGCGTATTATCTTATTTTAGCTTGAGAACATAATAAATGTTTTCAAATGAAAATTGTTTATTTTATAATTTTTTCTGCAGTTTAATTTTTTTTCGATCTGGATTTTTAAACGTGCAGTTTGATGAAATTGATTAGAAATATTACATAATATCTAGTTAATAGGTGATCCTAGTTGGATAAGGAATTGAAATATATTATTGAATTTATTGTATTAAAAAAATACTAATATAAAAAGACGTGTGGCACTCGGGGACTGCCGCGGTAAAGCTATTGCATAGCATGCCTTCAAGCCACACCTTCGAGCCCGTCGGAGTGGGGAGCGTGAGGTTTTTTCGTTACGGAATTTCTCGGTTTTTTCGGTTCGGTTCCCGCGCTCAAGGCCCGCGATAGAAGCTATGCAATAGCTTAATATTCTAATAACTACTTAGAATATGTATCGGAATAATACTCTCATATATTTTATTTACACCTTCTTTGTCGCATATTTTGTGGCCTAATTGCAACGTAAGACGTTCAAATAAATAAATTCTGTAACTGTAACTTACTACATTCTGTAACTTACTAACATATTCTATTTCTGTATAGAAGTCATCAGTAATTTGTATATGTAAATGCAAAGCTAATAACAACTTTACTAGCTCTATAGAAAGGGGTAAGCTGACATCGTTAACATTATAATGACAACAGTGAATTGCACGTTTCTAAAGTTTCAAGTTCCACGTGCTTTGAATTTTTATATTGCAGATTGTATACAGACATCATTACTTTTATATTTTCTATTAGATCTTAAAAACATGCTCTTTCAAGGCATTAGAATATAGTTTAGTGGCTTTCCTTCATGAAACGTTTCAGGCTTATGATTTAGAAGATATTATGCATATTTTATTACCAAAATAATTATAAATGAAGGACTTAAGTTTTAAGAGAAGAGTTAAAAAGTACATTCTAAGGAGGAGCATTCAGGCGATATGCTACCCTATAGGATGAAACTAAGTCGTTGTCGCTGTCTTTCCGTCCCTATGTATGCTTAAATCTTGAAAACTATAAAACGCATTTTGAATCATTTTTTTTAATAGATAGCGTCATTCAAGGGAATATATAATTTGTGAAGCTATTTATTTAGAATGCTAGTTGTTAATAAAAAAAGTTAGAGTTAAGGTGTTTGTGCACGTATAGCCAATGGTTTAGAATAGACTTTATTGTTTTGGAAGTTTGGTTTGTGCCTGGCAGCCTGTTTGATCTCTCCAGTCGCATCGAATTTTACGTTCCAGTGGGTTAGGAGAGTAAAGGATAAGAGTATTTTGTGTTGGCGCATATATTTTGATTGTTTTAATAGTTCCCACGTGGGTTCGGACTTAGGTAGATCGTAAATGTATGGAAAAAGCTGATTTTCCGTTGCATGTTTACATTATTTATCATCATCGCGTTCATTCCCCTACAAACATCAAAAACTTTCCGTTTTCAAAGCTTTAAATATATTTATTTTCTGTTTCAGACTGCGGTCAACAACAATTATATTTATGTATCGAAATTATTTACATAATATATATGTAGAAGGAAAATTTTTTCTCATCTTACGTATTTTTTTATAAGCTGTTGTTTCAAAATTAATTCAGTAGAATTAAAAACTATATTTTGATGCATTTCTATAAAATCAATTAAGGCTTTATATTCGACAAATGTAATTATAATAATACATAGTACATACATATTTGAATTCAGGTGAAACTACTGCAATATCATTTTTTTACGACTGCAATAAATTTCGAGGTAGGTATTCATTTCCCTACAAAAGTCGGTTTACGATCGTAAAAAAGTTTTGCCTGCAAACAGCGGATTTTATATGAAATTTATTATCAATTGGTATGTGAGGTTGTGCATTTAAAATGATTACACAAAGATTAGACTTTCACAAGATAGCAGTTTTACAGCAAATCAGTAAGCATAAAAAATATACCTAATTAAATTTTCAAAGCAAGAATTTAATTTTTCCTTATAAAAATCACAATTCTTCTTGTCTGAAGGTCAATATTGTTCCTACATGAGTGAACCCCGTCTCAGCCTGTTTTGATTGATATTACTTTATACTACCTGTAGAAAAAAAAACAGATTATCACTAATCACGAATTAAAAAGAAAACTAAATACATAGTTTGGGAGTAAGTATCTAAAGATATCAAATACTAGCGGTCCGCCCCGGCTTCGCCCGTGGTACATATTTCGCAATAAAAGGTAGCCTATGTTCTTTCTGAGGGTCTAAAGATTATCTGTGCCAAATTTCATCAAAATCGGTCCAGTAGTTTATGAGCCTATTCATTACAATCAAACAAACAAACAAACGTTTTCCTCTTTATAATATTAGTGTAGAAAAGGATAAAAGGATAAACAAATAAAATGAGACACATAAATATATTTTACAAAAATTATATTTCACGTTTCAATAAAACAGCGTGGGAGGACTTTATTCTGAAGCATTGTATTCTTTGTATTAGATAGATGGAAATAATATTGTAATACTGTGGATATACTATAACATCAGAAAACACTCGAAGATTCTTTCAAAGATATCTCTGTATAATATCCTTTGTATTATATCAACAATCCAATATTGGTTTGTTATATGGAAAGTACATCAAATAATATGCTGATTTTGCATGTCTTGGGTATTATACTGTTATATTATATTAACTCTGTCTGTGCATGTCTGAAAATATATTATTTTCCAGTGTTTGGTTTGATGAGAATATTGTAAATGAAGAAAATAAAGTATTTTAGAAATTAAAGACTTAAACGGATTTTAAACGCGATTTATTCATTATACATATTATTTTCCTGACGTTTCGAACACTTTATAGCGAGCGTGGTCACGGGGAAACTTTTGGAAATGGATTTTAAAAGCGTAGCGTAGCGTGTATTGTGTTATTTCTATGTCCATATACCTAGTAAGAATAAAAACTGTATGGTGAGCTACCGAATTTTAAATTGGTAGGTCAACTACATAAATAAAACGCAACATATAAAACTATAACAATAGTAAAGCATGCAAAGGTCACGTAGATCTCCTAAATTTTGGAGCCGCCATTGTTCCCATTAATGAATATTCGATGCGCGCGCGCCGTGTTAAATATTTCGATAGAAAGTCTATGGAATTGTAATTCCTTCTCACGTATACATGTGCACTCAAGAATCATGAAATCTCAATTACAGATGCTAAAATCTTATATTTGTATTGCAATTAATTTCGTCTAAATTTTTTTCTAAGAAATTCTATCACTTTAATACACAACCTGATGTACAGAGGCAGAAATTTTTAATAATGAATATAGTTAAAAAAAAGCACACGCTTTATATAAACTTCATGAAACTATTGTTTAGTCACCGATGCGATCCTTAATAAGTGAATATTATCATTGAACAACATCGAGTCTTAAGGAGTTGGTTGGTTGGACAAATAACCTACAGCCAATAAAAAAGTGCTAAAAATACAAAATTAAATATTATATCTTTATAATGATGAATATTCTTGCTGATTGATAAGATTTTGTCTTATCATTGCGACTGACTGTCTGCCAATCACTTAAATAATAACTCTTTATAAGTTATTTTAACAAGAATTTATCTTACAAGATTATTCAAATATTGGCTTAGGCTTCCGTTTTATCTCAATTAGCAACTATTTGAAACTTTTAGCTTTCGTAATTGATTCTGGGTATATTTTCTTAGAATATTTTGTTAGGCCGTCTTTGATTTGATTTATCCATTGTTTCCAAAAGGATAATAACAGTCCGAGCGCTATTATTAAATACTAGCTTTCCGCCTGCGGCTTCGCCCGCGTTTTCAAAAAAAAAACCCGCATAGTTCCCGTTCCCGTGGGATTTCCGGGATAAAACCTAGCCTATGTCACTCAGAAATGATGTAGCTTTCCAACAGTGAAATAATTTTTCAAATCTGCCAAGTAGTTTCGGAGCCTATTCAATTCATACAAACAAACAAAAAATCAAACCTTTCCTCTTTATAATATTTGTATAGATGGGTCAATTGCATTTCACATTTGTATGTAAGATCGATTTATCTTTACGGGCAAGAAGGTCATAGATAGGGACAATTTTTTATTAGCCCTTGGGGTGATCAAACCCAAGTCCTTTCGTTTTTATATTTATAGATGTAAATATAAAAATCTATAGATGGTATATATACCAAAAAGGGATCGAATGCAGCAAAAATAAAGTAGAACACATCACTAAATAATATAAAACAAAGTCGAATTCCATCGTCTGTGTATCTATATGATTAGATCTTTAAAACTACGCAACTGTTTTTTTTTAATTATAATAATTAGAGTGATTCTCGAGGCAGGTTTTATTATATTATAATTTATAAAGTTTTAGCCAGATCGGGCGAAGCCGCAGACGGAGAACTAGTTCATGATAAGACTGGCGGATATCACAGTCCACAGAGTATGTTCAAAATGACAATATATGTAATTAATTCATTCACTATAATCAAAATAACTATCCAATATCAGACAGAAACAATTGACGTAATAAAAAACATTGACGTACTACAAGCCAAACATTTGTCTGTTTTTCATAATTCCACCATTGTTCCTTAACAGTCAATTCAAATAAAATTCACACGTGCCAGATGATAGCCATTGTGGTGCATATCAAATATTTCACATTAATTTCATACTCGATTTAATCCACTGGCAGTAGTGATCGGAAAGTCTGTGGTTTAAATGACTAGTAAATTGGTATTGTTTGCGCATAATTTGCATGTTTGTTCCTAATCTTGCAATAATCGTAATTGCGCCAATTCTATACATTATTTTATATTTATATTGAAATAGGTACATTGGCTATTGTATACATTGGCTATTTGTAATTCTCTTATTTATTTATTGTATTTTTATGTGTATATAAACACAGGATATAAAGGTTCTTGATTTAGTTGATGTTAAACGAATCAAACAACAACAGTAAACGCAACAATAAGTTTCAGGATCTGAGAAGATTACAAATAGAAGAGGAAGAATAATGTAATTAGTAATATACAATATTAGCTAGACAATAGATGGTACATATTAAATTTATTAGAATTAAATATTTTTATAGGGACATTAGCTACTATTATGTATATAGTATTCAGCTGTGATAGGGGTGTAGTTTTATAAACTATCAAACAATCATTATAGAAAAGTAGAGTTTACGGCTGAAGCTGAGCATGTGGCTGGTATTAAATATTATGATGCTCCTGTCTGATGCCACACATAATATAAAACTATACGCTAATGCTTCGCTTTTGGTTGTCCTATCTAATAGAAAACATTTATTTAGCCAGGCTTATAATAGTAAAAGTAACCGAGATTCTTTCGTCGGTTGATATTTATTATCTACATTTATACGTGTCAAAATATACTTTCACTTGTGTTATTTTGCAATTAATATATTTTTTTAAACCAGTGAAAAATAAACCCTTTTCCAACACAATAGAGTTTAAAATATAATAATTATAAATTATAATGATATCTTTATTCCGCCTAATATTCGTTTGTAATTAACACGCCTGTCATGAACACTGGCGTGTCTTCCCGTTAAGGAAACGATTTAAACTTAGTTTCATTTGACATAAACGTAGTTGATAACTTTTATATGCAGGAACAGTACGATTGTTCATATATGTAACATTAATTAACATCACTTTTAATACAACTTTGTATTTGAAGGTTACATCGGGAGTATCATGCAATGCTGCAATTTTTGAAGCTCAAATAGTGTAGCTGGAGAATCTTAAGAAAAAATAGTACCTAATATTTTAAATCAGCATGAGCTCAATCAAGTATCCGCATAAAATTTTGTAGTGTAAGTATTACAGGCACAGACAGACATTGCAGGTAAATCGTTAGTATGGATTATATATTATTATTATAAAGTGTTTTATTTAAGAACATTGTAGCTTCCATTATCGTTTATGACACTTTTGCCTAAAATCATTTAAATCGACCTAATTACCTTTACCTAGGCAACTTGCGTTATCCAAGACGTTCATTCACCTAGCAAAATAAACTAATCAGTCGTGAACAGGCGAACTTCACATTCTAGTACAGGCATGGTTTAACTTTAAATGAGTCACTCCGATCACTCAATAGCATGCATTAAATGCACGTGCATGCAATCCTTTATGCTCAAAAACATGTTTCAACTTTATTTCGCCAAAGAGGTTGTGCGTTAAGTGCGCCTTTTCATTAGCAGCTATTGAAGGTTTTAAATCTAGTGAATGGCTGAACAAAAATGTGTAATGAATGGACGTTTGCCCGCATTATGCTGATATTATTCCATTTTGCATAATGATCCTTTCAATACGATATTAAAAAAGCTATGTAATACGAGACAATTTTTGTATCTAATGTCGAATTTTAATGAAAATAATACGTTTTTGTTCTGTTTTATTTTAACGAGTAGGTCATCGGAATAACAAAAATTATGTGCTAGATACAGAAACGGAATCGTGTTTTAATTTTTAAGGATTTAGGGCAATCAAATTCAGATTATAACTCAGCACAAAACACGGTTATAAATATAATCAACCATAACAGGAGATAACGACGCGTATATAACCTGATATAACTTCAAAAATGTTATTAGAATCCTATTATTAAAAAATAATATAGCTGGCTACGATACTGGAAAATATTGTGTACATTTTCTGAGTACATGTCAAACGTCTGTTAGAATAATAAAATTCGTCTCGATATCAACATAATTTTATAAAGTTTTCTCGTCTCAGAATATCAATTTCATACCGTACCTGTGAGATATAGATTATATTAAGAGAGTGTATTTGATCAGTGGAGGCCCCAAAATATATTTCTCAAGCAAAAAGTTTTACTACAATCGAATGAGCGGTTCGTCTCGTAATCAGAAATCGTTCCTACAAATAAGAATGGCAAACGGTAACTTGCATGTTTCATTTGAATTTTATATACAATTGTAAAAAATATTTATCTAATTCCGTATCTGGCTTACCTCAGGCGGGCTTAGAGAGTAAATAAATAATTTTGCAAAAAATTGCCGCCGACTTCGTTCAGATTATGTAAATCTCGCTGGAAGACATCCATTTTTACATTTAAAGATTTTCTTTGAATAAAACCGTCATAAAGACGTTAGGAAAGCTCTTTCCTTTTGCATTTTCTGATAAACGTCCTACTTTAAATTGAAAGTAAACATTTAAATTGCTTTTTTCATTCATTGTTAACGGAATGACTTTAAAAGACTGTTGACTCCAGCAGACAGAATAAACAAAAACACAAAAAATCTATTAAACCATTAAAATACAAATAAAACAAAATACAATTATGATAAAACGATTTATATTTATATTTTAGACAATACAGTCCAAGGAAATCAACAAAAAGTGAAGCCACTTG
>CAJQZN010038367.1:0-40347 GCA_907164685.1 Colias eurytheme | reverse complement strand
TGCATTATAAATAATGCCCGCATTAATCACCTGGTCCATAACATATACATGTACATCTCGGTAATCTCGGTTGTAACAGAAATAATAACTTAATACTATGAAGGGATGATAATAAATATTAACTCAATATTTTATAAAATCTCCCCAATCAATCGTAACCTAATTTTAAGTACTTTGGTGGAATGGTTAATAGATTATAGGTAAATTATTAAAAAAAAATTGAATTTGCATAATAAGTTAAATTAATGTTTTCATCCTTATTGAAGCCAGAAAGTAAACAGTAATAAAACAACAGTATATGCATAAAGCTTTTAAAGGTCAATGTTTGAAGGAAGATTCCCTTGTTAGTGTATCCATAGATAAAAGAAATATAAACGAGGCAATATGTCCATTTATGTCTGGATAGGTAATTTTTTAACTCCATTTATTGGTTCCTAGGAGTTACATCATTGCAATAATTGCTACATTTAGATTTTTCCTTTAAAAAGCGGTTTATAGTGTTTCCTATGAGGTGATAAAGAATAAGTACGCAATTATTATACTAATGGGTTACATATTTCCTTTAGTGAAGTGCGATAGGATAAATGACTGTGAATTTTTAATATTAGGCTTACTACACACTAATATAGTATAGGAAATAGTATTTTTTTTTTTGTGTGGTGTCTCTCAATGTTAGCCAGAAGGGCTTCTACATTTTAACGCGGACGCGGGGGTGAACTCAAGGTTCACCCTGGTAGCGACATACACAAGGGCGTCCCCCCTTGACGGGGACCACGAACCTCGGCTTGAGCTGTCGCTTGAGTGGAGGAGGCCAGACGGGCCCTAATCGGACGGGAGGAAATAGTATAGGAATATACCTTTATATGCAAATTTCAAGGGCAAATTTTCGTCAATAAATTATATTTTATCCTCTCGTTGTTTTATAAATATTACTCTGTATAAACCGAGTGGATTAATGTAGAACTATTAAAACTTAAATATATAAAAAATACAAAATACAAATCGGATAACATAGCATAAATATTCCCAAATTTTAATTTAATTCATCAATGTGTTCGACCCAGAAATATCTCGAGTTCCCTTTGATAAAATAAATAGAGCTATCTTTATTTGATAACAAATATTTTATTATAAAATGACTGTTCCTTATCCAAAACCGAGATACGGCACGTACAATTCCTTGGAAGGTCCACAAATTATTACAACCATTACCTTTTTAAATTAATACCTACGCGGAAACTGCTCTCATTTAGAATCTCTTGATATTTAAATTTCTACGTAATTAAATAATAATGATGCGTTTTATCATCAAATAAAAAATGTATATTTAAAGAATGTTATGAATTTGATTCAAGAAATATTTTTCACAATTTCCGTGGTATATAAATGCGAAGGATGTTGATGTTTTTTTGTACGCTACTTTTTATCCGGTAGCCTTGAAGACGCTTGTTAATCTTGTAGGAAACGTACTTAATTTATGGATCATGGATTAAAGGTATATTTTATATTAAATGTTATAAAGACCTAATCTGTGTTTATAATTTATATTAGAAATTTCATTCAAATATAATAAAAAAAAGTTAACTGTCGTTTTCGTAGAGCGAAAGGTAGGAATATATAAATTAAATTGGGACACAATAAATTAAAAACTAAAAAAAAGGTTTTCAGGACTTACTTATAATACTGCTTATTTAAAAATCAATTTATTATTAACTTAACTACACAGTTATCACATATTAAATTGATGAATTGTTTACCAAAATTGAGTTAAATGGATGCATTCCAATTACGTAATGATGTTCATTCACTGTGATGTAATTATACATGTAACTGCTAAGACCAGTCTTCAATTAACTGCTTTTTTAACGAGCATTTCAATGTATGGAGTATATATCTATTATTTACTTATGTATTTCTTATACCGTCCAGGGGCTTATGTCTGGATGTAGAGATGCTAAAGGACGAATGACTAAAAATATGACGTATAATATACTGTAAATAATACTTGCATACTTTGTGAGATCTCTATTGATTTATTGATTTGATAGTCTCTTAAAAAGCGGACGCTTTGTAACATTGAGTTAAAATACTCATAGCAAATAGCATAGCGGTTAGTATAATAGTTATATTTCTATGAAATTTCTTAAATTAGATATTAATATTAATTAATCAAAAATGCGGCGACCGTTTCCGCAATTTTGCAGAGCTATCGCTAAAACGCGAGCCTTAACAAAGTAGCTGAATAAAGAATTTATTAGACCACATCGGATTACAAAGTTAAATTACAATCACGATCCTCGTAATGGATACAGTCTTACGTCTTAGACTAAGAAATGTTATAAACTTGAAGAAAACAAACAGTCGTCAATATTTAATTACTTATAAAATCTCAGCAGCGCTCGTAAATTATTTTCCAACGCTCTTCGAAGGGTATTTCTAAGTATTTATTTTCTAATATCTGTTGTAAAGCAACGTATTTCTGTTCAAGTTTTGGATTAATTAACTTGTTTTAAAGAACAAGGGATCTGAATTTAAAAAGTGCGAAAATAAACTTCAAATAAGGCATTGAAACATCTTGGATTCTTCTTGCCTAGTAAACATAGTTCAAAATTTACAAAATATCTGGCGAAGTTACAAAATCTCTACATAATATACGCCTTTTTAACCTGGATGGCCAGTGCAAGTTAATATTTTTAATAATAAATCGTCCATTTATTGTTACGTTGTTAATCAAAACAAAATTCAATCTTTACATTTATAGGTATTTTATAGTCGTTGGACGGTGAAATCACAGCCATCAGTTCAGCCATTAATGTGTTGTGACATTTCCTCATTGTAACAACGCATGTGCAATGAATTTGCTGTCCTTTTCGACTCCATTAGAACAATTGAGATGTACATTTTACGCTGTAGTAGTTAGTTGTTGTATTCTACGTGTTTTGTTTGGAGTTGTTTTGAATTTAGGAGTATACCTATACTAATATAATTTAATTATATTACTGTTGTTTTATAGACACTAACCAGAATTACTGGTTGCTTCCTATAAGTAAAATCAATGAATAAATAATCCTTGATACCAAACCTACTAGGTACATGACCATAGTCATATTCTCTGAACTACACAGAGACTTTTATTATTATTAAATCTTAAATCATAAATGAAAGGTTCATTATTATTGAAAACTGAGATTATTATAGTCAAGACACTTTACTCTTCACATCTAAACATTATCATATAATGATTTCGTAATCGATACCATACTAGAGAATAATAAATGAAAAATGATCAGTATTCGCTAGCGTTTAAAATACTGCAGTGCGTAAACTTAACTTGATGTTTAATCCAGCAAACTACAAATTTTGCAGTGCAGCTTTGTAAATCACTACATAGTATAAAACAAAGTCGCTTTCTCTGTCCCTATGTATGCTTATATCTTTAAAACTACGCAACGGATTTTGATGCGGTTTTCTTAATAGATAGAGTTATTCAAGAGGAAGGTTTTAGTATTTAATTTATTAGGTTTTAGACAAAGCTGGCAAAGACGCGGGCGGAAAGCTAGTATTCCTAATTTAAGCTAACATTCCGTTGCATTGCTATGTTATTTTATGTAAAAAAAATTTAAAAATGAAATAATGACAAATATCTTTTTGGAGCCATTTGAGTCGTTTTCTTTGTGTTTATAGAGATGAGGATTATAACATTTTATTGCATGTTGTTAAGAATAATATACTATTTAATAAATATTAAGTGGATTGCGAATTGTTCGCATCTAAAAAGATTTAGATTTCGCTGCTGTATCCGAATTTCAATGATGTTTTCATAAGAAAGTTTATTTCTTTTCAAAAGTCCCAAATTATATATAAATATAACTTGGATTAAAAAGAGTATTTTATGCATATAGAAACTAGGGTAGTTTGATTAGGAGACTCATTCCTATCAATTAGTAAAGACTATTCAAATTTAACAATACAACTCTATTCGATCTTTTCACAAAAAAATTAACTTTTTAGCTATTAGATATTACTTACTCCTCCTTTTATACGATGTTATAATACAAACTTATTAAGGCATAATATAAATATGAGGCTTAATCCTACCAATAATCTAAATAAATCTTTTCATAAACATTTTTACGGTTTACTATTACCTGCTCGAGCTTTTTAACGATATAATACAAACAATTCCTATCTGCAAGTAGTAACAACAATTCAAATAAGTTCAATTTGAACTCTATCAAATCTTTGTACAATTTAACGTTTTACTATAACCTCCTCGTGTCTTTAATACGATATAATACAAACCTATTAAGGCATACGGGACCCGCTCAGGAGCGAACGAGATTACAATGCAATCACGAGCCTTCCCCGGACAGATATCAGATTTTGATTATTACCTAACCGTACTGGTTGGTACAACTGGCACAGATCTAATGCTAAACTGATAGACATACTTGATATTCTTGTTTCGTTAACAATGTGTTTAGTTGTAAGTTTAAACACGAAAGCTTGAGGAAATTATTAGTTACACAAGCTATAATGCTTTAATTGTATATAGAAAATTGATATTGCGAATAAAAAAATTTGAAAGTGAATTGTCTTTTATTTACCTTTTGGATTAATTATATGATTCAAGTTTATATCTCTGATTGATTGTTTACTGAGTGATAAAATGTCCTTACTCTCTTTTCAAGGCTAACTGAAGTAGGTTCCTAATTGCGCATGTGTTTCAAAATAAACGAATACTCCTATACAAGTAAAGACCCATGTACACCATTAAAAGTTTTTAACAATAACACGTTTTTGTTTCTTTCAGTACCATTAAAAGATGCGGACCAGTTTATGCATTCAAATAGGAAGTGAAAACATGATTCATTGGAAATTTATTTATCATTTAAACCTTTTAGCATCAATTGAAACGGTCGGCTGTCAGCTGAATTGAATGAATAATGTAAAAGTCCAAGTCGTCACATAGGAATAGAAATGTAAGATGAATTCGCAGATAAGATTGAAAAAGCTAGAAATGGAAGGGCCAGAAAAAGGGCCGATAATGAATAAATTGTTACCTTACAACAGGAAAGGTTTATACGAGAACCACCTGTGCGAAATTCACAAGAATTATTCATGAGGCAAATTCATAAGTGTACATGTTTACGGAGATCGTGATGGGAAATTATTTACTTCGGGAAGTGAGGTCTAAATGTATGCAATTTGGCGGCAAAAAGTTGATTGGTTTTGATTCATCTTCGAATTGTAAAAGACTATTTAAAGGTCCAAGATTGTAGAGACTTCTGGCAAATATCTCTATTTTAAACCAAGCTCATATCAGGAACTTGCATGCATCGAAATTTTTCGGTTCACTTCACTTTATATTCCGTCTTCAACCACGTACGAGTCAGTTGTTAGTTTTAAATATTATGCTTTCTGAACAATAACAATTTTTGTGATATAATAAAATATACCTACAGGTAATGTTATAAAACAAGATCCATAAGTTAAGATTAGTTTAAAACCTTAACAATTAATATCTCATCTTATTTTAAATTTTGTTCAGACCAGCAAATTTCTTTTTATTTTGTTCACCGAAAACATCTTTTACACGAGGGTATTGTATTTCGAAATAAACACCCCAAAATAGAGCCGCCAATCAAATTACTCTAAATAAAATTACCCGACCAGAATAAAATCTTATCGAGAATTTATTGATATTCATTGATTTAGGCATGACAATGAACAATGATTCCAAGTCTATTTTGTGCTTACAATTCCACTTATTGAACGCGACAAGAGTTTCTGATTTATAGTAATATAATAAACTATTTGCAGGTATAATTGTTTGTTTTAGTTATCTCCTATTATTTTACTATGTACTAAGATATAATTCATGTTCATGTGTGATACTTATTTGGTACCTAGGTATGTCACATTTTCTCTTTTATTTTCTGACTCGGTCATATTTAGTAAGACTACGAGTATGGCATCGATCGTCGAAACAGCTTGAAGAAACATTTGGTGTTTATTTTATTTCTTCATTATATTACTTGTCATCTATTTCACGTAAATATCATAAAATTAAATTCTAATTAGTAATATTTTGCTCAATGTATGTTACATTTACAACTTTTGATGTAAATTTAAATTCAACTAACTAGGTATAATATATACGGATTTGTTTCAATACTGATTCTACAAACGCACATTTCTAGTATCATGCATTTATTTTGCATTAATTTGTATTCTGAATAGGTATTAAATACCGTTACTACTATTGATGTTTAAATTTAGTGTTTGACAACGTGACAAAGTGATACAGTAAAATGAATTGTAATTGTATGGTAATAAATGCTATTTTACAAAGACGTCACGTTTCATCTCCACTAAGCGCCACGCACATTGTTGTGGCATTAGTCATGTCACAGTTTACTGTGAGCTCTATATGCAATATTTATTAGTCGCAAATATTCATATATCATTTCCAAATGTGAAATTGTAGATGTTCTTTTATTTTTAAATAAAAATAATTGTTAGAGAAATGTAGATATATACTCAAATGTTAGTTACATTAGGTTATTAAATTGCAAGCGACTATAGCATTTCTATTTGGACTACTTGACAAAAATATCTCTCAAGCCTACACAGGAACAACTTTCCTTGTATGTTGAATGTTTTAACTTATGAATGCGTTCTAAATATGTATTAAGATTTTTTTGGCAGATGAGCTATTCATCGCTAAATTTTAAAAACATTTGCCACCCATTAGCAAACCTTAACAACGAAACTTCATTTTATATTGTTCTAGAAGTACAAAATCCTTACCTTTCCATATTGAATACTATTAAGCCCTTTAGGAACTTGAAAAAAACTAAACTTTCTCTACATAAAATTCCAAACATGTTCTTGAACGTCGTAAATACTTCTGACGTTGAGTGCGGTATATTCCTTATTTAGGTTAGAAAAAAATCTAGCTCAGGGAGATAGTAAGATACCTAAGAGGTAGATCATACTAATATTCTAAACGGGAAAGTTTATAAGTATGGATTTTATGTTTGTTACTCTTTCACGTAAAAATTACTGTACGCAATTGCATGAAACTTTACAGGAATATATACATATTATACATCAGAATAACACATGAGCTTTAGAAATACTTGATTTTGTACGTTTGTGGGTGAAACCGCGCGGCCAAGCCAGTAGTTTCATACTAGCTAGTTTCGTTCCTAGTGACTAGAGTCTGATTCTTCAAGTGAGTACTGGGTACAAATGAGCTAATATCACGCAATGAAAGCGCTTTAGTGTTATTATTACATGGATTACTGAATCAGGAAGATAATCATTATGTTTCATTCAGGAAACACGTAATATAACTCAATCGCATGAGATTCACCGTTGGGTGTGAGATATGAGGTCGATATGGAAGAAATAAGCTCTTTTATTCGGAATCTAGTTTTTATCTTCATGTAATGATATCAGATTTTAGTTTTCCATCTAGTTTTTATCTTCATCATTCATGTGTTAAATGATAACGGGCTTTATTTTTACCAATATCTACCGGCTATTGTGTGTGTGTGATTTTTATAGCAGTTTTTGTTAATAAAAAAAATGGAAAATGTTATGCATATAATTGAAAGAAGAAAGCAAAACAGTATTCCATAAAAATACATACCTGTATACAATGTATACAAAGAAAATGTCGTGAGTATACAGGGTGTCCCACTGTTGGTATACTAAGCCCAAAGGAGGTTATAGATTTGCATACGCTAAGTACGTAAAAAATACTTAAAAAATTCCAGACGCATTTTTTTTTCAAGTAGATGAATTCTTAAAACTCTATGTGTACACCCATAACGAGCAACCCGCCCATCTTTGTCACCAGCACATGAGCTATCGTTTAATATTATGTTTTCATAGACAAAATGCTCACATTAGAGAAGCGGTATATGCCGGCTGCGCGAAGCTAGAGAAGAAAACATGGATTTTCAGGAAAAAATTAGCAAAAAATTTTTGATTAATTTTGTTGTTTAAGTATTTTTTACGTGATCAGTGTATGCAAAACTACAAGTCTCTTCGCGCTTAGTATACCAATAGTGGGACACCCTGTATAAATAAAATGTGTGTGAATTTGGAGCATTCGTTTAAATTAAATAATTATTGTGTTTAGTATGTTTTCTTTATAAAGAGGACAAGGTTTGTATACAGTATAATAGAACAACAGAAGATGATCGAACACAAAATTGTATCCAGAGTGGAGCCGAGCGCAACTTTCGCAGCCATCAAGAAAATTATTAATAACGGAACGGTGGCAAAGATTGATCGCAATCTCGCTTTTCTTATAAATAAAACTTACCTTACGTTTTAACAAATGAATAGAAATATCAAAGATCGTATGGAACTCAGTCCATAAACTAATTGTTATTTATTGACTGCACATTGATATAGCTACACTTCGATACAAACAAACACATTGTTTATCATTGATAAATGTACACTGCTTGGAATGTTATGGTTTTGAATCTATATCTAAACTAGTAATATTATAAAGCTGAAGAGTTTATTTGTTTTAACGCGCTAATCTCAGGAACTACTGGTTACTACCTATTTTTTATAAATTGAAACAATTTCGGTGCTTTAAATGCAAAATCTGATACTCCTGTAAAATACTTAACATTGTTGGACAGCGTTAAATTGTTTACAAAAGTCAAGTCAGAAGGGCGGAAAGTAAGCAAATTATAATTTCAACTCTTCGACTTAGCTTTTTGCTGTACAATCGGATCGATTTCCTTTAGAGTTTGCAACCTAAAGATAATGTTACTAATGATTTATAACTATAATTATAAAATTACAATTGTTTGAAGTCATGGGCGTGTAATGTCATCGTCGGTTGGGCGGACGACTGAAAAATAAATCATTTTTGAAGAAGTCACTTGATGGTAAGTAGCAAAAAAAAAATAAGGTAACGTTTTACTCAAAGCAAGAACCGCAACAAAACTATCTACGACCTGCTGAATAAATAAACTAAGGTGCATCTTTATTTTTATTTATTTTACAACGATTCTATTTTGTGTATAGTTTTTTCGTAGAGCATTCACTAGCATTGAAACATATCACAAAAATTCTGAACAAAACATTTTTATAAATCCCTTCTTAGGATATCTTGCCTTCCAAACTTTGACTGTTTATTTATTTGATTAACCTTATAGTTTTACCCAGAAAATATTGTTTAAATCTACCTATTTTCATCAACCTTCCTATCCAATCCTTACCTCCGTTGCATTCCTGTATTGTTATAAACCACAGATAAAATATAATACTATACCCATTACATTAAGTATTTTATTGAACATCTAAAATGCATTTAACATTAATAAACACTAGATAATAAAACTGTCTCACTTATCTTTTAATTTATATACATAATAAAAGCATTAATTAATCCCCATAATTATAGCTTTTATTTCAAACTACCTCACAATAAATACCTTTACTTAAGCCATTGAAATCTAGACTACACTTATACATAGGTACATATTAGGTACAGAGTAATGAACCCTATAACTAGTTTTCATATTAAACCATAATTATTGCGATTAACGAAAAGCCGTAAAATCGATGCATACAGGAAGATCAAACTAGTTTGGTTTGTTCGATTATATTAGCGTATCTTTATAACTACTGGATCAAATCTTACACTTGTAGAACTATTGGATGTGTCAAAAAATGATCAATTCTAAAGCTTAATATATACTATCCCTATTATAATGTCACAGTCTATAAAACCGTATTTTTATACTGTGATAATATTATAAATGCGAAAGTCTCTATGTGTTATCTTCACGCGTAAACCACAGAACCGATTTGGATTAAATTTGGTACACTTTTAGTACATAAAGTTTGAGACTTGAATAAGGACATAGGACATATCCCAGAAATCTCACGGGAATGGGAATTATGCGGAAAGCTAGTACCAACTCTATATAATATCATGAATCATCATCAAATACACAGCACGAGCTGCATTCTTATTTGATCAACAACTATTTTACGGATGAAATAAACACAATAAATGAACAAGAATCTGTATCGAAGTTTCATCTATAGATTGTAGTGAATTCAGTCCATTACTGCTGTGTACATTTTCCTGAATCGTGCAATGAATTCGGGGATTGTGGCTTGCGGAGACTCTGCAATTGTACTAAAATCCTCTATTCCTGGAATTTGAAATTATGGCAAGATTAATAACGAAATGTCCTCTGCCTTTGTATACGTTAAATACGAAATGATTGCTGTTTTAGGTTTTGAGCGGGGAACGAACAACCAGTTTTATTACAATGACTAATAGGTATCGTCTTACTTTTTTGTGTTTGGTTCACATTGAATATTTTATATTTTCATCATCGCCATTATTCTATTTTAAGCGCGTAAACTTCATTAGTATTGGAATTAATTTATAGCAGAGAATAAATAAAGTTTTAATTAAAGACAGATATAAAAGTGGATGACACTTAGCCGTGAACTATACTTGTATGACCCATTCGGGTCACGAGTTCACGACTTCCAATTTTCCACTCATATAATGGTACTATAATAATAGTAGTTCTTAGTCGTACTTTAATACTACTTCTTCAAAGAAAATACTAGTATTGACCGTTTAAATTATCGAAAGCTATAAGTACAATGCAATTTCCTCTCGATATTCATATTTACTGAAACGAATGACCCATTTTTTCAGTTAAATCCTGTACACAATACACATATATTTACGACTAGCTGTGCCCGCGACTTCGTCCGCGTGGAATAGTGACTGCATAGTAGTTACTATACTCTGTCCATTATATTATTTGCTTTTTGACAGCTTCACGCCTATGAAAGATTGTATTGTTTAAATGTTAAAATGTCATACAAATAATTATCGTTCTTCATAGACAGGTCCCGCCCACTTAGTGATGTCTACACAGAATTATTCAATGATGGGTCGATAGATTATAATAATCGATAGAAATACTCTGTAAAATATATCCGAAACAGAAAAACTCTTCTATTATGTTATATAATTTAAACGTAAAGACAACCAAATTGTAAGATAGAAACCAATAAATAATAAAATATTACTTTAGTTTAGTTTTAACATACAATGCATAGATATGTGGTCTTATTATTACATATCTTATTAGTACGTTTACGTTGTAATTATTATTTACGTACCTGATTCGATTTATGATAATATTTTGAATTTATAATTGAAATGGTATCACAATCGATAATCTTTTGAACATCACTTCTGGTATCACCCGTCGAGCTGTCAAAAAGCAATTCTTAAAGTGGACAGACTATAATTAACACACAATTATTGAGTAAACGCGTCTTGAAACACGTACTACCAACAACTAAATTATAAGTACTTACAGATTATTTAACAGTTAAGAAATAAAAAAAATAATAACATAAAATAACTGTTAGTAAAATTTATTACTAAACTGAGCTAAAAAAACTTAGGTACAAAAGAGTTCAAAATTTCCAGGGTATGGCTATCCTCCCGCTCCCATATCCTTCTACATTCACAGACTTTCAACTTTTCCCTTTCACCCCTAGTAAATGGCAGAACCGATTTTGATGTAAACCATGTCTAATTGTACCTATATGTACACGTCATATCCTTTCGTTTGGTGCTCCATTTGGATTATTTATCCCCACTATATCACCCCTAAGGTGCCCTATATGTAATAAACAGATGAACCGATTTTGATAAAACATGACTAATTGTAATTCAGACGTCAATTGATATGCCGCTTGAGTATATTATTTGACCACATTCGATTATTCATTCCCACTTTTACCGCTATAATCCAATAAATGGATGAACCGATTTTGATTAAATACCTAGATGCGGGATGCCTCATTATACTTCTCACGTCATGTCATGCCCTTTCATTTGATATGCCACTGTCAAATATACCCAATTTGACAAAATTCATTTTTTTATTCCCACTTTTATACCTATATCCAATAAATGGATGAACCAATTTTGATAAAATATGTCTTATTGTACTTTACACGACATGTCTTTCATTAGATACGTCACTTGAGTATATTTGATAAAATTCATTTATTTATTCCTACTTTTACCCCTATATAAAATAAATGGATGAACCGATTTTGATAAAATTTGACTAATTGTTTCTGACAGGTCGTCTATTTTCATTTGATACCTATATCACTTGGGTATAACTGACAACATTCATTTTTTCCATTCCCACTTTTACCCCTATATATAATAAATGGATGAACCGATTTTGATACACTATACCTAAGAACAACTAATGTAACAAAAAAAAACGCATCTAATTCGTTTTACCCGTTAGCGAGCTACGGTTGCACAGACGGATACGCAAACACACATAGCGGACGTAACACCCCTCTTTTTGCATTGGGGGTTAAAAATATAATACCTACGACATAATTTAAAAGACATTTTATGTAGAAAATTTACCTAGAAGTAACCATAATGCTATTTGTGCAGGTTTTAGACTTATGAGCAAAAATCGAAATAAAGGTCCTTTGATCCCCCTACTACCCCCTCAGCTAACCCCCCCCCCCCCCACGGTACTTTCGATATGATCATCTGGACATATTGTCAAGGAATAACTTTAGCGTATAATTTACGTAATAAAGTTATTCATGTAAGTTATTCATGTATAGAATGCCTTAGCAAATGTTCGCCGTGATTACTTAAATGGTCATAACTTTTTTATTTATGAACCGATTGACATGAAATAAACACTAAATGTTAAGTGAAGCTTACCACAATATATTAGTGAAAACCGCATCTAAATCGGATAAGCCGTTTCTGAGATTAGCGTGCACGAACATACAGACAAACAGACAAACAGACAAAAACTTTTTTAACTACAGTTTTGGGTTCAGGATCGATTTAATAATAACACCTGCTAAGTTTTTTTTTATATTTTCATTGTACAGACATCACTTTTCTACGATTTTATTATATGTATTGATTGTATGAATTTTTACTTAAATTTCCAACGTTAATTATTGAAAATATATGTATTTTCGATATGAATAAAGAAGAAATAATATCGCAATTTCAATGTAAATATTGATATTTACTTGCATTTACGACTGGATATTATTTACATGAATTATTACATATTTATGTTTCATTCATACCCCAGATACATGTTTTTTTGTTTTAAATAAATTTGTCTGTAATTTATATTCCTTCGTTATGATGTAATAATCTCTATGTTTTGTGTTTGTAGGGGATAATCTTCGGAAGTACTGATCCGATCATAAACATTCTGTCACTAACAGATAGTCACACTAATCAGGAGTGACATAGGATATTTTTTATCCAGAGTTAGCCTGGGCAAAGTCAGGACAAGCGGCTGGTATAATATAAAGTTTTCTGTGATTGCCTGGTAGAGATCAATACATAGTGATAAACACCCAAATGTGCTACATATTTATTATTGTTTCTTTTATTTGATATGTACGAAAATGTAATTAATAAATATTAATATATAATTCTTAGTAAGATACGAGTTGATTTAACTAGCATTTCTCCTTAAATTAGCTCTGTAGACCTAATTTCAAGAAAGAAGAGATGCTTTTATCCAGTAGTGAGGCACAAAAGCCTGATAACGATGTTACAAGTTGTTTTAACTTCGTCCTAGTACTCGTTCACCGAGATTTATAATGTAGAGATTTATTATTTTTTCCACAAATTACGGCATTGTTATTTTGTTTATTTTCCATGCCATAGTATGTTTGTTTCCATAGTATAATTATTTTATATAAATTATGTAGGTAACAGGTAAATAATTTTCCTGTATCATAAGAATTGAATTCAACATAATTTACACACTATGTTTTCATCTGATAAACTTCGATGATAATATTTGGTCTCCTATGTTATTTGTTCTACACAAACGCATAATGTATTTGTTTTTTACCTCGTATAATATCATTATTCGAATAAAAGTATACCCGAGGTAATTACTTGTATAATAAATATTATGTGTGTATACAGTTAAGTGGATACAAATCATTAACTTTTCGTTATTTTAATAACTATTATTTGATCGATATACCCATTTACCAACATAATTGTGTGGCTACGGAAATATCATCCATATAATTGATTATTATATAAAGTTACATTTTATGTAACTCGTAAATGTATATCCACAATTTCTGGCACTATTTAATTAAAACTGCAGTTTAAATGAAAAAGAAACTCGCATTTCTTTGCTTTAATATACGTTAACTAAAGAGAAAAGAGCTTACAGGATTAGAAACAGAAAACCCATGTAAGCCGCTTGTGAAGAATTAACTGTGCAGCAACTGAGTTACATTAAACAAAACTCTTTGTTCTTTGAGTTAATATGTTTAATTAATGTGTTAAACAAAGCAGCGTCTTAAAAAGTTTCTTGAAGATTAAAAGGATTTTCATAAATAATCTTATTCTAACTAGGTATAATAACATCATAAATTCAAAAGTAACTCTATTTGTCTGTCTCTTCTTCACGCCTCAAACATGGCACCAATTTGACTGAAATTTGGTACAAATATAGTTTGATATCAGAGAAAAGATATAGGATAGTTTTTACCCTGGAAATCTCGCAGCACTATGCGGGATTTGCTTCAACGCGGGTGAAGCCGCGGGCGGAAAACTAGCTTTCATAATTAATAAGACTTCTGTCCTTCCTCTTGTAGGCTCCATAAAATAATCCTAAAAAAAGCTGTTCCGTCTAGTGTTTTGAATGACATGCGGCTTCTATTAATCACGAAACAGGGCTCTTTCTGTTGTACGAAAGGAGGTTAATTATTTTGTTTTAATACTATATAGTAGGTTTCAGCTGAAGAAAAATCTCTTAAACACAGAAATGTGATCAACGCCGCATGTGTTTACAACCGTTTATGACAATATGAATAAAGTCAGAAAAACACTTGACAGTGTACCATTATATTCGTAATTACTAATTATTATACTAAATATGTAGTCTTGTAATAATAATTATCGTATAAGTTTTAAATGAGTCATTTTATGTCCATACTGAGGTCCATTGTATTACATTTGATAATTAAAAAGTAATACATTTTCGGGTATCTATTTAAAACGTTCATAACTAAGTAAAGCTTATAATATGTACTTACCAAAATTGTAAATATACTTTCTTAAACGCATTTTTTAATAAAAATATATATGATTAACATTAAAGGAGCAAACGTAAGTTCATGAAAAAATAATTATATGAGGTAGAGCAGCGCAAATATATTACATATAATCTTTTATATTTTTTGTAATAAGATTACGTTAGTAGATCTATTAAGCTAACTGTTTCATGAATATATATTTAATTTAAGCAGTTTCAATAAAGTAAGACTCTCTAATTGTTTTAATTTAATTCTAGTTAAGTTAAAATTATATTTTACTTTTTAGTCAGATTATCCTGTTGTTTTAAGCGTACACAGGTGGAGTCATATTATGATTATTAGATATTAAAATTAGTATCGGATTATAATTATTTATATTATTTGTACAATTCTCTCAAATAACTGATTTCAAACGTTACGAATTCAAAGATATAACAGCATATTTAATTGTTGATAAAATTAAACTTCAAGAGAATGTAGAGTGTTTATCATCGTATTTAATTCAACCAAAAAACGAACATGTAAGAGAGACTAAATTTATTTTAAATCAAGTTAGATTAATTTAATTAATCTCAAATGAACACCAAGCTAATTAGTATTTGCAATTATATATAACAATTACGCAACCGATCCAACGTCGGAAATTAGAGCCAAATTAATTGCAACCCACTTAAGGAATCCGGTGAAACCAAAACAAGTGAATGCCGGCTCGAACTTATTCACGCACAAATTGTTCATAACAAGTTAGTATTACCTGAAAAACACGCCGGAAAACACAAACAATACACGATTGAAACACTGATGTCACTAGCACCGAATATTAATCCACATTTAGTTTAATTCACGAGGGAATAAGATATACAGTCGTACGGATCGCCGATTACCAGTCGAGTTTGTTTACGCGAACGAAATCGTTCAGAGGGAAGCGAGTGTCCCCCTTGCAACACAAAATTCAACTGAGCTGGCTATGAAAATTGTTCACACAGCAATCGAGTGAGGAAAATGTTTTCGCCACAGTTGCTCTATGTACGTAAAAAGCGTTTACTTGGCATTGTTTTAGATTTTAATGCGATTATGATAAGCGTTGTTTTTTCTAATGATTGTTATTAAATTTAAGTTGAACCGGTTTTATAATGACTGGTTTTAATCATAGGTGTATGTAATGAAGGCGATTAATTTTTTCATACATTTGTAAACACTATGAATGAGTTCCTAATTGAACATTTTTTCGATTGGTAAAGTAGGCTCATGTCGCAACGGTCTAAGGTGTAGCTAATCTAGGCTAGGTAAGGAGAAGGATGTGGTTTCGAATCCTCGCAGTAGTATTTTCTTTCTATTCCTCGAAAAATACATTAAGTTGCATTAATTCTATAAAACTAAAAAATAAAACAACAAACCTGTGAATTATAGAACTAACTGCGAACATATCCGTTTGACCCGGATATGCAGATGTGTATAAACAGATGAAAACAGTATGGTTCACTCGATTGGTGAAATGAGAAAAAATGTTATTCATCATTCTGACTCATGTCATGAGGCTGAGATATATGGTAGAGAAGTGTACAAAATCCATATTAATATTATAAATGCGAAAGTAACTCTGTCTGTCTGTTAATCACGCCTAAACTACGGAACCAATTTGCATGAAATTTGGTATGAAGATATTTTGATACCTGAGAAAGGACATACAAAGGCTACTTTTTATTGCGAAATATGTACCACGGGCGAAGCCGGGGCGGACCGCTAGTGATGTATAAATTAAAAATCCTATACAATTTCTTCTTTTATAGGTTATTTTTATAATATTTAAGAAAATTTGAACTCAGCAAGAAAGAAATAATATTCTTGAATCAAGGTAAACTGGCCAATTAAAAAATTTACGTAACCCTTTCCTAAGTTTATTTTTTAAGGAATATCTATTTTCATTCCTTTTATTTTACCACACCAGCGACCATAATAAGTCGTTAAAAATACTACTAATACTACATCCTTATTTACGGCATCTTTACTATTATTATTACTCATAATTAAAATCGTTATACATGTTTATTTATATACATATAAGGTTTGTATTCGGGAAATATTCTCACGTGTATAACTCCTGATATATTGAGAATGGTTTTTTTTTTCATAAGGTTTGTATATGTAGATATATGTATGCGAATATGATGCGAATGCTATGCATCAATAGTTGATGAACGCCTAATTACTAACATTAGAAAATAATATTTACCTTATTAAAATGATAATTTAACAAGCTAAAAGATTTGCGTGGAATTGTTATTAAAGAAAATTAATAAATGCATTTTTAATTCCTTACCTCTATGAGTTGTGTACCTTCAAATAATAGAGTTATTTTCGTGTCATATTAGACTATGATTTGGTCACTAACATCTGAAACTACACACTTACTGAAATGATATAATATTGTTTACTATATTGTACCTACTATGTTAATAAGTAAAAATATAAGCAGGTACAAATTAAATCAATTGCCTGTTTTTCGTAGCACAAACGTATTTTTGTTAGTAGCATTTTTTATGCATAAACACCAATAGAAATAACAAAACAACATATCGTTTCAAATTTTCCAAATCAATGCAAAGCTTATGCATTGCTTTGATTTCTGTATAGGGTTTCCTTCATATACCCTTGCTGAAGTGTCAACTGACTACATATTGACTGTCTGAGGCTTCAATTCTAAATTACATACGCACTGACCACGGCTCAGTAATCTGGTACAGTCGGGATTATAACACTGTATCATTTTTTATGGTTTGCTAAGACGTTGTTAGTTGGTTTCTTACAAAGTAGGGAGATTTTGGCTAAAGTATTTATTAATAGTAATGTTAAATATATATGCGGTTTATGTAGGTACAATTTTATTACAAAAATCGTAGTTAATTCGAGCCAAGATAGAGATAGCTCTATCTTGGTTTACAGTCGCTTTATACCTTATATGTAACATTTTATTACAAGTTAACATTTTTTAAATAATGACATATAATTTAAATGGTTTATTATATATTATGACCTACAAAATAATGCTTCAATTGTCAACTTTCATTCCGGTATAATGCGTGCAAAGTTGAAAGCAGAAGCTACAATTTCATCATATCATCACGCTTTGTAGTTTGTTCTTAATGTATATTTTGCTATTTTCGCTGTAACTGTACACAGAATCTCAGTAACGACCTAGTTGAAGCGAATGATGTGACATGGGACATGCTAACTAGGCGTGATAAGTATTTCTATTAGCAGAGTCCAAAGGTCGACGACAGAGACAAAAGGAGCATGCATTTTTCACGATATGTTTTCTATCGAGTTGTTATTAAGCGACGCAGTACGAATACGATTTTAGGATCCTAGGGCTGTTTTGATCTATTATTATACATCTAAAGAGTTTCTTTTTTTGGTTGAACGCACTAATATCAAAAAATTAAGGAATCCGATTTGAAAAAATGGTCAGTGTTCTTTTATCAAGGAAGCGAAGAACCAATAGAGCGGAGCAATGCTAGTAATCTGGGCACAGCTAGTTGTCTATATATTATCATTGAATAGCACTATAAAAGCAACAGGAGTTCATAATTGTGTGGGTTTGAAGGCTCGCCTTCTATTATAGAGGCAAATAACTACGATGGATTGACTACATGTGTATGGTGCTCCTTTGGGAGTACGGGCGTAAGGTATTATGTAATACACGTTTTAGGAGGTGTGTTTGTGCTCTTACGTAACCATGGGTCGAATTTACCGCATAATTATACTAAAAATAAAAAAGGGCTACAGCCTAACCGGGCTTATGATGCTTGGTATAAGTAAAGTGTGGGGTTTGAAAATCAAGAATTGAAGGCAGAAAATCGTTTTGATATCATAGCAGTTCAATTTACTTTGAAATAAGTAAAATTCTAATATAATAAACAAAAAAACGACTTCAAAACCTTACAACTATAATATGTGTGAAAAGGTCAAAGACAAAATGTGAGTACATATTAATACTCATGGCGTTCTGTTACCGTACAAAGGTATGTTTAAATTATTAATCATAGAGTGCGAAAGTGTCCCAAAGGCCGTGTAATGTTCACATTGTCACGAAGTGAGCACCTATGATGTTTTGTGTTTGAATTTTTAATGATCCTTTTTAGCACTGAGCTTATACTTTTGTGACGTGATGGTTTTATAATAGTTGCATACAACAGGTGATAAGTTGTTGTGTCGTTATTATACTGCTATTATAATAACTATAAAATTTAAATAATATTGAGAGGTTTAATATTACCTAGTTGTGTAATTGAGTATATTGCTTAAATAACAATTTCGTGAATGACTTCTAAAAAAGCTCAGTTTTATCATAACATCTTGTAAAGTATAAACTTAGGTAATTTAATTTTGCGCAATTTTTTCCCGCAACTTCGTTATTAGTTTGTGAAAAACTTGACAATATAACCGTATAAACGTAAAAGTAATTTATCTTTCGAGACGAACTAGGTCGCTAAAATTGATAATCGGGACTGCCTACTCATCCATAACCCAGTAAGTTTTAAGCTCTTTTATAGAAAAAAGTCATTTTGCGACAAGTTTTATGAATTTTTATGAGTATTTTATTCAAAAGACATTTAAACAACCTCTATAACGCTCGTTGGTAAATTTGATTATTCTACAACGTCAGCCTTTCACAATTTTCAGGCTCTTTTAATTAATGAGGGTTAACCCTCTTAATAATGTTAGTAAGTATGTTTTTTGTCATTTAATTGGATAAGGTTGAAGAAAATTATTTTGCACCTAAACTTTACTTTTCGAGTTTCTTGTAACCTATTTATTTTCTCTCCTTTAGCTAGGCTCTCTCCATTATTAAATTGCTGACAGAACACATGAAAATGCTCTCATATTTTTTCATAAACCTCAATTAATTAACAAGTCGACGACCTTTTTGCTTTTGTAAAAAACACCAACGCTTTACTGTTTTCTGTAACCAATAAATTTCACGTAAAATTCATTCTCACAGAAAACTCGAATGGTTTTGTCAAAACAAATGATCTCGATTCCAATTTACTTTACGCATTCAATCAAATTAGCGCTGTGATTAACTTCCATGAGCGCTTTCAATCGACAAATACCGATAGAGGGTTGGACCCCAAGAGGTGCGGAACCAAATTATCCCATTATACACAGGAATGAAGTTATCAACGCGCGAAAACACAGCGCTTCCTCGCTACACGGATCATTTTGTCACATTGTTTGACACATTGCGGTTTCGAATGCATTTCTGTGTGACCAATCGGAATGTTGCAATCAAGCTTTGTGATGATTCGTTAACCAGCTGTATAATAGGGTAACTTTTGACCTCAATCTACAGATCAGGAAATACATTTTTAGCAGGTACCTACCTTGTTTATACTTCCAAGATAATATCAGGTTTGGAATGTAGATTAGTAAAACAAAGGTAGAGCCACAGATAATGTAATACCATACTTGGTAGGGTTATACTTAATATACGCTGTGCCAGGTACACTTCTTATGCATTATTATAACATTTCGATTGTAGTAAAAAGTGTGATCTACTATCTATTTTACGAAGCATTCTCTTTCTGTATAGGTGTGTATGTATCTACTGAAGATCTACATCTCTTAAATAATAACTTAAATATGCTGCAAATAATAAGTTCCAACAAAGTTCTACTTACTATATTTATTATAGTACCAATACGTTACTAAATTACCTACCAGAACCTTGACATTTAGAAGATTCATTCATCCCTTACCCAACTCCAGGGATTAATATTATATTCAGAGCGTAATATCACATCCATAATTAAACGGTGAAGATATATTGGCAGCTGAAAATGGTTCACGTGTTTACTTATTAACACCTCTGGAAACTCATTACCCGCGACCCATATCTACGAACTTTGGGATTTGACTCGATTATTCTACGGTTAAATCTCTTTTGTACTAATAAAGGTTGTTTACGTACTCGCCGGAATATTAATGGGTTTAAGGAATCGTTATAAACAGTAAGATAAGGAAGAAATAAGTCTGATGATAAAAATATAAAATCCATAGATGGTGTAGGAAAATCGTCGCTTGTTTGAATCTTTGGTAAAATAGTTTTTCAGTTTATAACATTCAGAAGGACAGAAGTAGATATTATTACATACTTTTTATATAGTATAATTAATCATATAAGCCACATTTATTTGTTCATGAATATAAGTAAAACTATGCCTCTACGTCACTATATAAATTTCGTTCCTGGGTATTCAGTATTTACAGAACTAAACTAGATAAATTTTAAACGAAAGATTCATTTTACAGTAAGAATTTAAAATTAAATCGAATCAATAATGTTTAAAGGGATATATTATGCGAAATAGACAACAACTCCACCTAGTTGCGGAGTGCGGACGTTGAAGGGGCCAACTTTCCGATAACTGACCTGCTACGGAATTCCGTATTCGGATAGGTACATACATTGTGGTTGTAAGTCACGAGCTTGTGCGTTTTTTTTTTAAATTTATTACGACCATTTTACTCATTAGGTTAAGTACTTTCGATATCAGATTAAAGTTTTTTCATATCTGTTATAGTTACGGAATAATCGCTTGTGCACACTTAACGATTACACCCTGTATACAGGGTGTTATTGTTAAATAAGCACAGGCGATTCCGTACCTATTACAGATATCAAAAAACTTTATTATCTAATTATATTATTTAACCTAACGAGTAAAATAACAATAATAACTCAAACTCAAACATTTATTTATTCAATTAGACTTCTTTTAGTAGCCCTTTCGAATCATCATTACATGTTTTTAACATTTACCACCGATTCAGAAAGCAGTATCTATGGAGAAAAACCGGCAAGAAACTCCATAGTTGCTCTCTTAAAATCATGAAAAAATGGTCTTTAACGTTTTTTTCTACATACAGGATGTTATCGTTAAGTATGCACAGGCGATTCCGTATCTATTACAAATATAAAAAATTGGTTGTCTGTAAAGTCGGTTTACTGACGATAGTTGAACGTGACAACGTCTTAAGGCCGATTGTGCTTCTTTGTCGCTCGTTCCGCGCTCTCACTTGCACTTCAAGCCTTACATGGAACGCCTCAGAGCGAGGTAACGCCGCATGAGTCATGTTTTTTCGTGCGTGCAGCCGGCTCTATCGAAATATAAGACGTTGTCACGTCAAAAAAAAGACGTGTGGCACTCGGGGACTGCCGCGGTAAAGCTATTGCATAGCATGCCTTCAAGCCACACCTCCGAGCCCGTCAGAGTGGGGAGCGTGAGGTTTTTTCGTTACGGAATTTCTCGATTTGGTCCCCGCGCTCAAGGCCCGCGATAGAAACTATGCAATAGCTTAAAAACTTTATTATCTAATAGTCTAAAATATTTTGCATGTGTTAGGTCAGCGAAATACGATAGCCTGTATTCAATGCAAGGTCTTTTCTTTTAAAAATATAAAATATACTTGCTGTTATAACGTGATTTGCTGACTGACTGATGTTTATGGTGTAATGTTCGTGACATTTTACATAATATTATGAAGAGTATATAAATATATAAAATGGCTGTTTTTTTTTTTAATTTAAATTTGAGCTTCCCAAAATATTATTACGATGTTCAGTTTATATTTTGTACCACACCCAATTTTAAAGGACGTTTGAAGCGCAACTGTATTCAAACTACCTAGTACCATCACAGCTCACGACCCACTTTACAAGTTTAAACTCATGTAAAATGTTCCCGTATTGATTCTATACGATTCTGAGTAAAAAGATTACGAGGATCTGTACTAATAATTTCGTAGCACGATTTTTGTCCCTACTAAAATCGACGAAATCTGTTCAGTTAAGGCAACAAATCTTAAATAAAATTTTTATACTATGCGGAAATTGGTCCAAAGAGTAAGTAAATAAAATTGTATTTATTCTGATAACAAAATAAAAATTCATTTCATTCATTCATTCATGTTCCTGATACACCCTAATAAAAATAGTTTTGTATTAACTAGAACTCATTGCACTCACTAGTTATAGTTAACTAGTATAAGTGTGTGTATGTTTATGTGGTTTTTTTGTCAATTCCTGATCAATGCTATAGTGGTCCTCCGGCGTAAAAGGAAATTCATTGAATGTTCAGATCTCTGCATTGCCACAGGCTAGATTACGTTCATTTCTAAAATGCTGTATATATATTATATTATAAATTATATTCTTCACCCTAATACTATTATTTTATACATCCTAAGATGTGCTTAAAACTTCTTCTCCAAAAAGTATGTTATAATGGCCAAAAAATCTTCAAAAGATATTCAGATTTCAGAAACAGTGTTTGGAAAACTGTACATGTTATTATATCTAAGGGAGTATAAAGCGCGTCACACACGGTGAAGATACTATAATATTTTATCTTAAGATACTGTAATATTTTATATTACAGTATCTTAAGGTATCCGGTATCAGCGTTCTGACCATCATTTTTCCCACAAAATTTTGGGTCATTTGTAACAGGATGGCGGTTCTACAGGGGTCTTAGTACGCTATGACAAAAAGAAAAATGATGGTCAGAACGCTGATACCGGATACCTAAAGATACTGTAATATAAAATAGTACAGTATCTTAAGATAAAATATTATAGTATCTTCACCGTGTGTGATGCTCGCTTTACTTAGGTAAAAAAGAAAGATAAATCTGATCGAAATAATGTATTTTACATATTTCAAAGTAAAATTAACTTCATTACAATTTCGTAATTAACCTATGATTACAAAAATATACGTCCTTACAACAATTGTATTAAAATAGCACTTCACAAATTAAAATATTTAATATTCATACAAAATTATCAATAATATGTTATATTTATCTAATTAATATTTACAATTACTTATAAATCAAACTATGAAGTGGAGAATAATTGTGCATAGAATTTTTAAGCCCGTAATATTTTTTCTATATAATAAGGCAATAATTGATTTGCTTAAATAACATTTTATTACACATTTTAGTGATAAACAAAATTCTAATTATATTTGTTAATTTAGTACATTTTATTTGAGCACCACATCTAAACAACACTATCAAAAGTCACGATTATCACATTCATTAAATTAAACAAAAAAAATACAATAATTATTATATTACATTAGGAATAAATTGCGACTTCGTAGATTCGAAAACATCAAACGAATTTGGACTGCAAATATATTGCAATATAATTCGTTTTTGAACTTTGTCAATACATCGATTTTTATCAACAAAGTATATCGTGAACATAAATATTATTGAAATTCGCATCCATAATATTTCTAGAAGCATATTTCAGCAATAAATTTTATTTACAATTATTTGAAAAGTTCCTTAATTGTGGTTTTGGCATTTACCATTGCTTGGTAACATTGGTTTGGTATACAAGTCACCTATTCTCTTAAAATCTAATGCTTTTAGGAAAATATTTTATGTTAAAATATAAGACAAAAACAGTAGAAAGAGTATATGGTCAGAATTAAAATAAATAGGAATAAAATGTTTACTTTACAGGCATTTTTAATTATTTAAATTAACGACTTTTTATATAACGATGAAAATACAATTTATTTACACAAAAAGGATTGCAACATAGTATGAAAAATAGTAGTTTCGTGAAATTTGAAAGAGATATAATCTTTATCATTCACATAATTCTTGGCAAGGCCTGAATAGCGTAATGGCAAACGTCTCTTAACTATAATTATTAAAATGAGATAAAAAATTCCTAACTAATGCCAAATTCGATACATTACTTTGTAATGACAAGTTATTATACAAAATATGTATTATCCTTACGCAAGATATAACGCTATCGGATTAGAGTCAATAAGTATTGGATTATAAATATAGTATCTACATTTGTAGTATTGATATAAAATATATTTTAAACATTTATATGTCACGTTCTAGTTGTATAAAATAAGTTTGTTCCGAAGCGTTTCTGCGTTGTTCCCGAAGGTTCCAGAACGTTCCAGAACATTCTAGAATGTTCTAGAAGGTTGCGTCCCAGCCGGAGAGGTCGTCGGGCGGCGGTTCGTCCGCATCGGGCGGGTATTGGTCGAAGTTGTGGGTGTCGATGGCTGACTTCACTGTGGGCTTGATTGGCGGCTCTAGCGTGCGTTGCGCTAGTCCTTCCCAGTTGAAACCGTCAAACCATCTGAAAGTAAGTGATTTTAGTATGTTGTGTATTTTTGTAGAGATTAATATAGGGTCAAAGAGAACCATCGTACCTCCTCATTAGTTCAACTTATACTTAACTAGGTTTTCGCCCGCGGCTTCACCCGCGCAGTCAAAGAAAAACCCGCATAGATCCCGTTCCCGTGGGATTTCCGGGATTGTGTCATTTTCCCGGGATAAAAAGTAGCCTATGTCCTTTCTCGGGTATCAAAATATATCCATACCATTTCATGAAAAATGGTTCAGTAGTTTAGGCGTGATTGAGTAACAGACAGACAGACAGAGTTACTTTCGCATTTATAATATTAGTATGGATTAAGAAATAAATAAATACGTTTTATTTAAAATTATGCTGATATTCAATTAATAATGTATATAATAAAGTAATTAATAAACAGTAAATTTAATACATATACTCACTTATGTTTCTGTATTTCAGTGATGCCACCGCGCTGATAACCCAAGCGCTCCGCAGGGTTGTCTCTACACAGTTTCTTGATAAGATTCGCGGCATTGCGAGTGATTGAGCGCGGGAATTCCACAGCATCTATACCCTTTAATATTTTGTTGTAGGTCTTCATTGGATCAGCCCCGGTGAAGGGAGGTGAACCAGTTAATAACTCAAACATGAGGACACCTGAAAAAAAGATTTAAAATCAGTTTAGACAAAGATATTGGTAGTGTTCGTATAGTTTTAGTCGGTAGCTAAAATAAATATAATTCGTGAAGTATGCGTTTTTAATTTTGAATGTCTTTGAGATAATTATTCACATGTTTTGTATAAATTTTTGGACAACATGGACATGGATATTTTGTTTAATAACACAACAATTACCAATTTGAAAAACAGTACTTTTAATTCAGCAATTTATATTTGTGAAAACGCAACAAATGTATTAGCAATTTAAAACTGTAGTTCTAATCCTTTATATTTGTGTATTTGTATTGTGTTATTAGACGCTTAAGAGTCAATTGTAAAAACTGACCTCTAAAACCTTAAAGAACACTGTTTACCACTCATAAAAAACACTTACCCAACGACCAATAATCCGCGCTAATATCATGACCTCTATTCATGATGACTTCTGGCGCCACATACTCCGGAGTACCACAGAAGGTCCAGGTCTTGCGGCTAGCTTGCAACTTCTTCGAGAAACCAAAGTCAACCAGCTTCACGTAGCCTTTGGAGTCCAACAGTAAGTTTTCTGGCTTTAGATCCCTGGAAAATACGATACCTAGTGTAAATTTTTAAGGAATAGAAAAAAAACGATCACGAGGCGGGATTCGAACCCGCATCTTTCGCCAAATTTATATTTATAAAGCATTTGAATGCCATCAATCACTAACATCAAATTCACGATACCTAGTGATTAGATATGGCTTCACAGTAATAAATTATGTAATAGGACAGTTAATAGATTTGTTTTGACGGTAAGTATAGTTAACTTCCCCACGTAGAAAGTGTAGGAGGTTCTATTAATAAATCATAAAATAGTTGGTCAGTTCAGTTTGGTTTGTAACCGGAGTAGGAGACAAAAAAACCTTATAAGAAATAGCGATTTCTTAACAATTTGCGTATGTACGTACAAAATATCAATGTCTTCGTGTAAAATTATGGGAACCAATTTAGTAAATGATAGGTACTTTACATTTAACATAATGAAAAACGTAATTTTTGTTATAATATTCACTAGAAACAATTTTATTAATTAGTTAATTTTCTTGAACAAGATCCAACAGTCAGACGTCAGTTCATTTTTGTTATTTCGCTACAAGAAAATTAATGAAATCGAGATCAAAGTTGTTATTATATAATTTTGCCTTTGAAATTAGTAAAGAACCTTAATTATGATTCAATTAGAATCACCTTCATTTTCTTTTGATAATTGTTTCTATGCTGATAGCGAGTCATAAAAAAAAAAATAAATAAATAAAAAAAAAAAACATTTATAAGTATTATATTTTCAGTGTTAGAAACAGAATAAATAATAGATGTGTCTACCTGTCTCAACGAATAATATCACAAAATTATTATAAAAGGAAAGTTTTTGCGTGGGTGTATTATATAAAATATTTGTTTTCCCTTAGAAACTGTTGCGTAAAACTGATCTACCTACTTACAGATTACACCTTATTTATAAAGTTTTTCGATCAATGTTTAAATGACTAGGTACCTAGTTTATTCTTTTCTTCCTTTGGTAAAAAACATAAAAATTGACACAAAACTTTGGCAAAAAGTTTATAAATACCAATCAAGTCTATTAAATCTTTTTATTACTGTACTATTAATATTAAATTTTGGATTTAATTACCTGTAAATAATATTCCTAGAATGCAAGTAGTGGAAAGCTTCCACGACACACGCTGTGTAGAACCTTGTTGTGGAGTCATCGAATTGTCCTGCAAATATTAAAAGCGTAAATTATTTTTTTTGTATGAAATATAATTAACTCTTTGAATACAGCTTTATGTTGCCATAACCGTGTTCAAAGAGTTTATTAAACATACGAAGGGAATGCTGTTAAATTGTAAATAGCTTTATAAATAAAAAGTGTCATGAAAATTTCATTTAAATTAAGATATTTTAGAAACTAATTATATGGTTACGACATCAATTCATTAAAGTTCAAAATGCGTTGTAAAATTCGAAATAATTAACATCTAAAATAAACTCTTTACAAAATGTGCTCATAAATTTTAACATCAAACGAACTCTCTACTTTATCTAAATTTTAAATATGTAAAGTAAAATTCATATTTTCATAATTTCTGTTTCAATTATCTATAGCATTATAAGAAATTATCATATCTTTTATTTATAGTCTGCATGGATATAATAAAAAAAAACAACAAAGAAAAAGTTACCTCTATCCCTCAAAATAGTCCACAACTCTCCACCAAGGCAGGTTTCCATAAGCATATACAAGTATTTACGGTCCTTGAACGTCTTATACAACTTGACTATAAATTCGCAGTTCATTTCGGACATTATCTCTTTCTCAGACATGATGTGCTGTTGCTGCCTTGTCTCAACGATCTGGGCTTTCTTCATCTGCTTTAGAGCGAAAGAACGACTGGAGTCGCCTTGTATCTGGACTAATTCTACGCGACCAAAGCCTCCAATACCGAGAGTCGCGATAATGCGTAGATCCGATAGACGCAAGTTGGCAAATTCTTCGTTGAGTCTGTGGAAAATACATATATTTCACTAGCTGTCCCGGCAAACGTTGTTTTGTCGTAGTCTTATAACTAAGGGGTATCAAATATAGACGTTGGCCGATTCTCAGACCTGCCAGATATGCACAGAAAATTTAATGAGAATCGGTCCAGTCGTTTCGGAGGAGTATGGTAATTTACATTGTGATACAAGAATTTTATATAGGTATATAGAGATATAATATAGCAACGATGTTGCCTTATTTAGATTGTTGTAAGAGCCTAGTAGTCTGACATGACTTAAGGTAAATAGCTGCTACAAAAAGGTTATTTTTGAACTAAAAATAGGGTACGTTGAAAGCGCCTATTTGTACTTGAAGCTTGCTTATCTGTACCGTATAGATAACAACAAAGTCTACGTTTAAAATTAATGACTATTAATTAATCTTCACGATAATGTAAATGCCAGATATATTGCTGTACATCTTAAGTGTTTCTTTATCATAGGCTGTTTACATTATTTATATTTTTTGTACTAATAAAAATGTATGTTTAAATTAGTTAGTATCACCTCAGTTTTTATGCTAAAATCAAAGGAAAAACCACTCTTTTAATGAGATTCGTTTTAAAATTGACATTACTATGTCTTTATTAACTCACAATACATTGTGTTGCAGTCTATCGCAAAAACGCGTGAATTATAATTATAATAGCTTTTATAAACATGTTTTCTATGTCATGTAGGAAAGTTAATAACCTTACTTCCACTTGGATATTAATTTCTAGCTTATATTCTAAGTATAACAGTGAAAGTATTGTTGCAGTGTCTTTAATTATAACAAAACTTTGAAAATAATTATAGAACTCATTCATAACATAGCGTTTTATTATTAACAATTCTAAGTAATGCTAATATTGTATAAAAGACTCAGTCAACGGCCTTTAACTGTATACATTTGTTTTACTTACCAAAACGAATACCATGTACGCATGAACAGAAATAGAGCATTAAAATACGATCAAGCGTGTGTCCGATGTTTAGCAATAAAATGATTAAAACACAATAGCATTGTGGCATTTTGAGATTTCAACCAAGCCATTGTAATTCGTCTCAAGCATTTTGTCTCGCACGTTATGTGAACTTGACATAGGACATGTTTATGAATTTATCTTGAAATAATCCTAATTTTCAACATTCCTCAATTATGTTATCAAAATATTATACAAAACTATCAAACACTTTACTTTAATACAAGTTTATATTAAGATGTAATAATATTAAAACACCAAATCACACCTTGTTGGACAAGTTGAATGGCGATTAATCGGAACAAATTTTCAATCAATGAACAAAAACAGCGTCGTTAGACGCAATCCAATTTTATCTCTATTTCAAACGGAATTGTGTCCAAATTACCTGTGCCTGTCGTCGCCCTCGTCCTTGTACTTGGTGCGAATTTCGTCCAGAGTAGATATCAGCTGGTTGAAGGTCTCCCGATCGATGACGAGACATGTTGTGCCCTCCGGCGTGTCGCAGATAATGTTCGCCGTTCGTAGATCGTCTCTGCAAAAATTATATATGGTTGATTATAATAACACAACTGATAAAAATGTTTGTAACCTATATGTAAAGACGCTATTTCACCTTTCATTTCGAAAACTAAACTCATCTTGTGGATTGGGAATTATTATTAAAACGCTCATGAATAAAATATGAGAGCCTATTTTTAGAATTGTTTTTCAGTGGGTTGACTATGCTTCAGCACAAAAATACTAATTATTTCGCTGTTACCTGTTAAGATTAGGTACTTTTTTTAATGCCTGGTTTAGCAAAAAATAGGATAGGATTCATAACAATGTATTCATTTTATGTGTATTTAATGAAAAAGGACAAAATTAACACCTGCCTTTAAAAAATAACAAGTTAAAAGTTTCCAAGGTTTCATTCTTTGAAAGTATTCTTCAAACAGCTTGGTCCACGTGACAACGTGTTTTCGTTAAAATCTAAAATTGTATAGGAAGTCAGCCTCATTAATTGTTTAACAAATCCAATGTCACATAACAAGCATTTACGATTTCTCTCTTTTAAGTTATTAAATTTCGCACTTTCCAACAAGGAAAGTTATGGCAATTGGCATAGCTTCGAAATATCACAAACAATATTAATATTTTATACGTACAGAAAACGTGAGAATTTATAGCAAATAGAGCCAGTAACGTATATAATACAGTGACCCTGAAAGTCACCACGTGTTATCTTAAGGTCCTCAATTAGCAATTCTAAGGTTATAAAACCACGCAGCGTACATTTTACGACCGGTCCGTATAAATTTTTGCGTCAATAAAAATTAAAGTTTTTTTTTAATAATTTCAATATAATATACTATGTCAGTTTTTTATTACAACATGTCTTATAGTTTTTTTGGAAAGGTTAGATAAGTTTTAAATTCGCTAACAAAAAAAGCTTGTAGGTACTTAGTATAAACTATAAAAAATAACATGAAATATTATGTTTATCTCTATACAAAGTATTCAAACAATATAATTATTACTTAAACCAGACTGTTTTAAACATTGGTCAAGAATAATTCCGTATTTAAGCAAGCCATGTAATTATATAATCATTATTTATACGAACAATAGTGTATTTTATATATGAGATAGTAAATATTTACCCTTGCAATGCCTTTTCGCCGAAGAAATCGCCTTTAGTGAGAGTCCTGATGAATTTTTCATCGTTGCTGTTGGGTTGTTTCTGTGTTACCTTGACCTGTGGAATGAAAGATGCATTAGGAACGTAAAAAGCTATGAATTTTTAAATCTCTCATACACGTAGTTCCATATTTGGATACGCCTTTGAGGTACTTAAAAGGCTAAAAACGTTTGAAAGACGCTCAATGGACGCATGGAAATTGTAATTATCATTTTGTCTTGTAGGCCGTTCAGCAAATTAGTCGTTTTAAATAAGAGATAAATATTTGGAATGGTTGAATTAAATGCTGTGAAAATAAAGATGTTAAAGATTTAATAGGAATTATGTAAAGTTAGGTCTTTTATAACCTCCAAAATTTCCCCAGCCAAATTACATAAATTGCACCCATTAAGTATTTTGTATAATGTATTTTTAAACTAGATTCAACGGAATTGAGCAACAGAATTAAATCATAGTGCTCAGTGAATCGTGTAAAATAGATGGAAAGCGGAGTAACGCGGTTGATATTTGTCGCCAAATTGAATTGTCAAATAAAGCATTGCAAATGGACGACGCTAATTTGGAAAATATTTTCGTTGCATGCTTTTTTATACATATATACATATTTTGTTAAATTTAAATATGCATCTAAAGTGCTGATGAAGTACGAGAAGGGTTAAATAGATTGTTTTATTTGTCAAAAGCGATGGTTGTTTTATTTTGTACAAAAACTCTATAAATTGCTTCATAATCTGCTTCACCTTAATTCAATCAAAATGATACTAATATTTTCAATCAAAATTTGAAACCGCAACATAATTAAATTCTTATTAGCAATATTATTGAGAAAAATACAGACATATTACGAAATCTTCATTCCTCAATAAGTGGGAACGTTAAATTTGACATAATAACAACGTAATCACTGAAAATTGCACAATCATCTTAAAAAACAAACCAATAACCGGACATAAAAAGTCCAGCGAATAATCTATAACGCTTTTTTTAAGTTAACTTTCATTTTTCTTACAATTCATAATGTGTTTCAGTTTTATTGCACACACTTAATGCTTTAGAAATTTAAGTTTGCACTTTCGCTCGAGAATGTTTAAAAACACAAGTGCTCAAATTTCAATTTTAATTTAATTCTACGAAATGTACAAGATTGAGTTTATTTTGCATTAATACTTTAGCAACATTTCAAATTAAATAAAGGTATATTCTAAATATTTTAAACGTTTACTTGAATATTTTTTTATAAGATAGGAAGACACAGTTTAAAATAGAATGAAGGCCACTTTTAAAAGTATATAGATCCGTTCCGGTTATTTGACCCAATGTCATCTGGTTCCAATCTTAGCTAATATTTGACTTTGGGAATCAATACCTTACGGTGCATTTATATCAAACGAGCGAATGCTCATTCTAACCCCCCTATGTCAAATTATTTTAGTATAAACAGGCTTAGAGCATTCTTTCGTTGTTCTTTGTGGGTTCGAAAAGATTCTGTGCAATGTTCTAATACTGAACAACACTGAATACGAGTTTTCGTAAGATCACGAAGTATTCTCTTGCTCTAGCTCTACCATTACAAGAAAAGATGGAACAAATAAATGTTTTTTTTTTTTTTAATATTTAAACTATACTAATATTATAAAGCTGAAGAGTTTGTTTCTTTGTTTGTTTGAACGCGCTTATCTCTAACTACTGGTGGTATTTGAAAAATGCTTTCGGTGTTAGATAGCCCATTTATCGAGGCAGGCTATAATATCATCACTCTAAGACCAACAGGAGCGGAGCAATGCGGGTGAAACCGCGAAGAACAGCTAGTGGTAATATATATATGATTTTTAACTAGCAATAAACGTGCGCTTTCCACTGAAAATTACATGACTATAGTGCTAGTCTAGAAAATTGAGATGCCTAGAAAAGTTTTCACTAACGCATGCAACTGTGCTCAGCGGACAGTAAGATCTTCTTGCACTGAATAACTTAGTAATGAAGTTAAATCACCGCAAAAACAGTACACAGATCTCCTTTCTCTAGCATGTTATAAATTTATTACGTGTGTTCCATAAACTTTGTTCTTAGAGAAATAATATCCGCGGTGTGTCGACTGTCGTGTTGATACGAATTTCCTTGTCAATAATTATTTATTAATCTCTTAAGTATTAGCAATATTATTTATTTAAAACTATATAATATTTTGTAAATTTAACTGATTTTCACTTTATAGTGGGTAAATTTTTCGAAATGTTTTATATGATATTAATGACACTAGACAGATTGGTAGAAACATGCAAAATTCACAAATTTACTTTACTCTTTTAGATTGACCCTTAACACAGTTCCCACAATAGGAACTAAATTTTCCAATAGAGATCAAACCATCTTTCGAGCATTGAAATCAATTGGGTATAGCAAAAAGTGGTTTATCACTGAGCCCGTGCAATGACCTTGTACACAATGGCCTGGCCTTACTGCCTCTGCATCATTTTATTTTAGTCACACGTCACTGTCGCTTGCTATACAATAGGGCAATATAATAGGGCTTATGTTAAAAAAGGTATACATATTCCTCTGGTATAGCATAGGAATTTGTAGAGATCATTCAAAAGATTACGTTTTTTGAAAGTGTAAAACTTCAAAAAATAATTGGTATAGGGACGAGAAAGCTTTGATAAAGATTAAACACTATGTCACTAAAACATGCCTGTTACTAACCCTAACTCTTAGTACCTACTCTTTCTTTGAATTAAAACAAGAAGAAATACCCTTAATCATAATTGATATTGCCTTATCAAATCTCAGAATTACATTCACTTCGAGTCGAATATTGTCTGCAACACTATTGACTTCGGTTAAATGCCAAGGTGAACCTCTTATACAATCACCGTGTTCAGACAATAAGTTTGTTATTAATACATAAAAAACAGAATAAATAATATTGCTGAAACCCGATTATTTGCTCTTTTCATATATATTAATAGAAAGATCTTACACGTAAACGTCTTTACAATAAAGCCATAATTGGCTTGATCATTACATTCACCGCAAGCTGTTCAATTACATTATGACTCGTATTAACAAGAAACAAAATTAATATACATACAACTAAAATCTCATTAAGAAAGTAATAAAAAGAAACAACACGTAAAAATCAAGGCTACAGAGAGCCATAACACTCGTGGATTTAACGCTCATTCTAAATTATGGCATCGTTTCGTCATCCGAGTAACGTTGGGCAAAGAAAAAGTGAATCGAATCGGCTGATTGAAGAATTATGTTTACAAAACATTAAGGCGTGGTTGCGTCGGAGTCACGGCGACTCGAAAGTCAAACCGCGGAACGAAAGTGAAATTGCTAGCAGATCTTTCGCACAATATGGGGAACTCTCAAATAAAATATACCGTCATTGTTGCGACCGTAGCAAAACTATTGGAATCTCAGTCGAATAAAAACCCTAATAGATATATAATGACGAAAATGACTCTAATAAAATCTTCATGTTTTTTATCACGTTTAGTACGTATTTGGATGTAAATGCAGCAATTAAGCGAGCTTATCTTTATTTTAATGAGCGTAAACTGTATTTTATATGGAACGTTCATGCTTTAGATATTATATTATCTACAAAGTTATACAACAAATTTCTCTTTTGAAATGTAGTAGACCTTTGTGCATATTTTTAATTCAGCTTTTCTTTAAAAATAGAGAGACTTTTTTATCGTTTCCTTTATTGGCTTTCGTCATAAATTAACGCACTAATTTTATCTATAAAATGTCTGTTCTAAATTAAATAGCACTCGCTTTTCTACTCTCTCTTTCATTCCCAAAAAATACCTTAAATAGTTGGGTAATATAAAAATAAATGTATTTATAAGAAGAATACTTACTTGTCCCTTAGATATAATAAAGAACGTGTCTCCTCTGGCTCCTTGTCGTATGATGTAATCACCGTTTTGATAATGGGTTTCTTCCAATACATCAGATATTTTGATCAGCGTGTCTTCGGAAAGATTCTTGAAGATCGGCACACTGTAAAAAAACAAATAACAATTAATTTTACAAAGATAAACACGAATTATAAAGATGTATGTAAGGGATCATACTAGAGTTATTCTTGAGTATACATATTATATGTATAGTCATATTGTGTCTATCACAAAGAATTTGCACCACATACTATGTTGTTATAGCTAGGTACGCAAATAAAAAACTTTATGCATTTAAGGAGGTTCGCATTGGTTTAATTTTTAGTAATAGTTACATTTAAAATTTAAATCAGAGATACTTAATCTATATTTGTTGTCGCTAATAGCATATGCTTTTAAAAATAAGGAAAGAGTATCTTAAATGCCAGCAGTTGATATTTATTTTATTTTAATGTGTTTAAAACACATAAATTAATTGAGTTCAGTGTCAAACTAGAAGATCCTTAATCCGAATAAAATCCGAAATACGATCAAATGTATTGTCTACACTCTACGTTTATGGTTTTTCATATTTATCCTTTTTTAAGTTTGCATAGTATGAATGATTGTTTTCCCCACAGGTTTTCCCACATTAAAGTATCGAGTTATTTCCCAGTAATATTTTAATAATTATAAAAGAAATTATAAAAAGTATGCCAGGGTAATTCATTAAATATTTATAAATAAAATATAAAATTACAAAATTGACAATTTGTATATTGCACAATACATATTCGATTTTAATATTTAAATTGAACTGAGAGAAGTCCCTTCGGTTCTTTTTAGTTTTTACGGAACTAAACATTCAACATTCTGTCAGTATACAGCTACTGTGCTATTTACCTTTTATATCGTACGTCCAACCTTACACATTAAACTCAATTAGTACCACCACACTAAAAAATATCTTACAGCAATTAACTATTAGCACAGTAATACTTAGGTACGTATTTACATAGCCCATTTACACATAGTAAACTAGTTAGAAAGCTTATTAAAACATATATTGTAATATGATTGGATATTGCATTGCAGATTGCCACCTATTATTCCGCTCATGCATGCAATTGTGTTGAAACATTGTAATTTGTAGGCCTCGTTAAGTAACTGTAGGTACCTACTGTTTTTTTAATTTAAATAATAATAATTAATACAGCTAAAAATGTTTAACTCATGAAATTGTTAAATTATCACCAATCCTTGATAAGTGTACAAAGTTCGAATTAAATCTGTCCGTTTAAAGTGTATCAAAATCGAGTCTAAGGGAGTTGGTGGTTTTAAACTGATGTGCTATTACATACAAACACATATCTACATAAATGACGCTAATAAAAGCATGTTAAAAATATATACACATATTAGGTAGTACATCAGTACCAAATTATACTCGATTTTATGGAAATATTGAAGTTAATTTTTAAACATTACAGTAGGTTTCCTCTGAATGGGACTTTTATCTCAACGCCAAGGTAATTAAAACGCATTGAATGTCTGTAATTATGTCACAATATATTCAATTAATTAATAAAAATGTTTGTATCTATGCATGTTTTACACTTTAAATGTGAACGGAACATTTCACGGCCATCAAGTATAAAAGTAAAATGTTGTTTGAAGGACATTTAAAATTGTATGTGCGAACTCGATACATTTACTATTTGTGGGTTTTTGTTATTATTCACGAGACCCTAGACCATATACGAATTTTGTTTTTCTTTTTTACGCCAACATTTATCTTATATCAGTCATTATACAAAAAAATCACATAGAAACATCTATACTTACTTATATGTATTACTAGCTGTGCCGCGCGGTTTCACCCGCATTACTCCGCTCCTGTTGGTCGTAGCGTGATGATACATAGCCTATAACCTTCCTCGATAAATGGGCTATCTAACACCGAAAGAATTTTTCAAATCGGACCAGTAGTTCCCGAGATTAGCGCGTTCAAACAAACAAACAAACAAACTCTTCAGCTTTATAATATTAGTGTAGATAAAGCTGACGAGTTTTTTTGTTTGTTTCAACGCGCTAATATCAGGAACCACGGGTCCGATTTGAAAAATTATTTCTCAGTTCGATGGTCCATTTATCGAGAAAGGCTAAGTATATAATATCATCATCACGTTTAGACCAATAGGTTTGGCAAACCGCGGGGCACAGCTAGTAAGTAATTACCATAACCGAATATTTCTCATGTCTTATTGAAGCACGAAAATATGTTCCATTCAACGGATCAACGAGTGTAAATTTATAATTTATTAACTTATTTATTCACAATTAAACACGCAAAGAGCAAAAACTTGTTAATAAAATACTTGAAACGCGTTCTCTTGGTCTATTTACCCAAATTTAACAGAAGTAAATTCTTTAAATTATAAATAGTTCGCATATTTATAAAGACATTTAATATCGCATGTGTAATCAGGCGTAAATTTATGCTTCACATGTGAAATGGCTAACAAGATATCAGCTGGCAGTTTGTGCATCTTTTTTCATATTGAACACATGATATTTATATAAACTGACTATAAACTGATTTTAAAGGAAATTTACAAGGCTATTAATAATTTTTATAAGTATTTTATATTGGGTATGGGACAAATAAGTTTCCTTTCCTTCATTTGTTACCTTGATCGATAGTGAACTTATGCATTTGATCATTTTTTTTTCTTTTTATGTATGACTAATGGGAATATTTTCGAGTTATTTAGACTTCCAAAAAACACCTAATAATTTATTTGTCTAAAGTAACATATTCACAAGTTACATTGAATATGGCATCTCTTATTAACAAAAAAGAGCGTGTGTGCCAAGCACACGTGTCAGAAGTGAAACTTCTTTGGCAAGATTCAATCTCAAATCTTCTCCTTACTCCATGACGTGACGGTATTACTGTGACGCGACCTTGAAATTTTACTCTCAACGCGTCCACAGTATAACAATAATTAGGAAATATTGTACCTAATACCTACTGTGAAGTGTGACGCGCTTAAAGAAGTTTCACTTCAAGAAAATTGTTATGATGCATTTCATTAGGTTAAATATTGCATGTCATGTCATGTTTCTATCATAACATTTCGTCATTCATCTGTAAATAATACCTTGAAAGATTATTGTAAACAGCTGTCGTTACAATCGCTATTGCTGTTTGTTTTTCATTGTCAAACAATACCTTTATTCTTGTGGTATAGAAATATACATATGACGTATAAATAATTATTTAATTGTAACAATACAATTTGTCTGGGAAACACATAACAATTGTTTTACATGAGTATGATGTAATGTTTGCGTAGAATAGCAATTTTTTTTTACGGAGAAGATTGTTTTAACTCTCATGAAATTTAAACAATTTCAAAGTTATTACAAATAAAAAAAAATAATCATAATAATGAAAGTGATAAAGAAAACTGAATATCAAATCTAAAATACACTGTGAATATTCACATATTCTATGGAATATGAGCACATATTATTTCTATAAATAAATTGTACGTTTTAAATTCGAAATAAAACCCTAAATGAAGGGTTGAACAACGAGGTACACAAACGAACGGCAACTTCATTAACCTTTTCAAATTGCATAAAATTCATAAGGACAGCGTAATTGTAATTGCGAAATTAACATCACATATAACACAGTAATCTATACATATAATAAAATCGTAGGAAAGTCAAAACTGTACATTGAATATTTTTTTAAAAGAATACATAATCCATGATCTATAATCGATATAGAAGCCAAAAATATAGTTTTTAGAATTTTTGTCTGTTTGTCTGTTTGTCTGTTTGTCTGTTTGTCTGTATGTTTGTCCGAGCTAATCTCGAAAAGTACTGCATAGATTGACTTCAAATTTTGCATGAATATTACTAACAGGTCGTGTGAGGTTTTTTTAAACATATTATCATGCTATCACCTCCGGGGGAGGAGCTGTGAACCTTTACTTTTCTTACGTATTCCGTGTACTACGACAGCGTACAATCTAAAGACTCATGTTTAAATGTTGTTTTTGAGTAAGCCATGCTATTATCTAGCTTTACACTATAAAAACTACGTCATTTACGTAATTTGGGCAGAGAAACTGTTTAATGAATCTTAGTACTATAAAGACAAATTTGATTCAGCGCCATCTATGAGATTTCGTAAAAATCAAATCAATTTACATGTTATCACTACTGAACACAATGTTAAAAATTAATAATTTAAATATAATTATGTTATTTATTTATTTAACTCTTTAACCCATAATAAATCTTCCCTTCCCTATAAGGTGCGCTTATATTATAATTCGTGTGAATATACTACATTTTTAAAAGTGAGGGTAGATGTATATTATTTTAAGTCAAACTAGACACCATTACAGTTAATCTAATATTGATTGTGTTCATTGGTTACATTTTTAAAAATCTTCGTGTTTTAATAATTCGATCACGAGGCGGGACTCTAATACAAAAAGGTTAGTTCGTTGATAATTATTATTCCTTCATCATTTACATGTTGTTAGTAAAAAATTCTTTGACTGTTAATACTTTTGTTCAGTATTTATCTGTATGATTATTGCTTGGTAATTAATATATTTTCATGTCGTATACCTAATTATAAACATAAGTGTGATGTGAAACTAGCTGGATTTATTTTTACACACTCACAGTCTTATATTTTGTGTTAATGTTAAAATAGTATTAATAGTGTAAATCATAATATTTTTTCAAAGTTAAAAATATTTCCTTTTTTCTGATGGTGTTGGCATCGAATTAAACCGCGCTGTCGTTTCGTTCACTAAAAGTGATGTTATGAGGACCGAATATAGGCCAGTAGAAATCGACACTAAAAAACCCTAAATTCGCAAAGCACGATGTAGATTTGAATTTTTGGTATGTTGTTTGGATCAGTTAGGGTGATGTAAATCCCAATTTGCAACTTCGAAAAAGTTGTGCTCGCTGCGCACCATGTGATAAACTGCGAAAATTTTGGACTTTTTTCACTTTTTGCTCTAAAAGTCATAAACTATTCGTTTCCGACAAGTATGATTCAGTACATAAATTAAGATTATTAAATTTGCAACAATTTAAGCCTAACCGCAGCTCTCTAAACCTTATAACGACTAAACTGTGGCCATTCGAAGATGGTTCATTTTTCCCGAAATAT
>CAJQZN010038366.1:0-12452 GCA_907164685.1 Colias eurytheme | reverse complement strand
TATCTCCGAATTAAGTGAGTCACATAATTAGGTGAGTTTACCCTATTAATTGGGTAATTGTAGTGACCGCAGCCTTGGTGCTCATATTATAACCGTTACAGTAGAGAGGTTTTATCTTCGGTCTCTATTAGAAATTATAAAAAATTCCGTATTACAGATTTAGGCTGTTTGCCTACCTACTCCTCTACAATATGCATGAGATTGTTAAGGTAATGACTCCATAAAGTTTGATTTTGAGTTACTTACTAACTATTTCAAAACTTTTCGTCATATGTACAATAATTATGAATCAGATATTTTCAACTAACCTTGGTTATAACAAAACTTGCTTATGAACATATTGAATCAGAATACAAATTTTTACTAGTTTTTTTTCAGAAATACTAGCATTCTTAAAAATATCTTTTAAATATTGAAATGATAAATACAACCACAAAAAATATTATGTTGGTTGCAATTTATTTAATCGAAAATGATTTATTTACTCTTGTTAATATCGTTACAACACGCAAAAGTTACTTAAATGATTCAATTTATTCAAACAAATGTTTTATGTAAATTAACGACAATGTTTTTTGTTACTTGAATTATTATCATCATGCGATATAGAAACTAGAAGGAATTTAAAAAAAAACTTACGTAATATGTAAGTACCTGCCATCAATAAACGAGGTGTACAAGAAATATTAAAAAAGTTGTCAATGTATACCTGAATTGAATTCCAAACGATCGAAAGACAATGGATGCACTTTAATGGCATTAGGGGAGAGCGGGGATGAAAGTCACATTTTTATCTTTTTTTATGTAACTTCCAAAATACGTTGTTTAGGAATGATATTTGTATACCAAAGGATAGTGTAATTATTCTGTTACAAAATAAATAAACGTATTTTTGTGTAATATTATCAGTTGTAGAAATATTTTATATTTTCACTCTAAAGAAAAATGTGACTTATAACCCCGGGTCAGGCATGGTTGTCACAATGCCTAGGGTAGGTAGTCACGTACTAAATAACAGGCAATTTATAAATAGAAAGTCACACTTTGGTCTTATAATTTTACGGAATAATTTTTAATTAAGAACTCTTAACCAAATGAAACCGTGTCTACGGTCTTTATTTCAGTCTGAATATTAATCAATCACAATTTTAGCAAACAATAATAATCGTGAGTCAATATAGAGTCATCAAGGGCAGATGGACTTCCAGCAGGTTTGTTAGGGTGATTTTCCGGTGTTGATTGAAAATTTACGGCTAAAACAAACAACCTCAAAACGCAATTAAAGTCATCTCGCATACAGGGGGCTGGTTGATAGGTGACAACCAGCCCCCGAAAATTTGTGACAACGAGCCCCATAACACGTTTCATGAAAATAAAATTGAAAATAAATTCCGATCAATGAATATCTAAAAAACTATACTACGATATTATAAAACACATTTCATCATCATCAAATGAACTGAAAGATTATTACTTTAAAACAAGAACGTATAATTACGAGGTTCGACACAGCAGCACAAAAATTTACTTTTGCTGTGCGAAAACAATAAACACGTGTGAGGCCCTCACGGCAGATCGGAGCGGTCTGCCGCGAAGTTGGGACAGCGTTTTCACTGTATCGCTCTTGCCACGCTGTTCAACAGACTTATTCGATAGTTCAGTTTTGTGTTAAGACCGCTGTGACAAACAACCCGTGAGACAACCAAACCCGGTCTCCCCTATTATGTATTTGTGCCGGAAATACATACAATTACATATTGTGTTTAATTACCTTTTGTGTCTCTACTTCCTCGTCTGATTCATCGTCTTCAGACTGATTTAAGGGAACGACGACGTTGTTATCTGTAACAATATTATACAATAAGAAATTACATTGTAAATGATTAAAAAAAGGAAAGGTAATTTTGATTCCAATATACGACATGGCAAATCAATAAAAACACGTTAAATAAGGATATAATGTTGATATAGAAATACAGTACAGTATTTTATCACTATATCTACTATTATGACCCATATTTTGTTTACCCATATTACTATAATCTAGAGACATAAGGATAGCTCGATCTTAACGAAAAAAAAAAAAATGAATTAATGAACATAAATAGGCTGATAAAAATATTGTACACATATCCTTACTTCTATGCACGAGCCAGTAGTGTATAAAAGGCAAGAGAAGCAACAAGGGCGTCATCCACAGCCTGAAGAAATACCAAAATATCAGCCAGCCGCCGAGCGCCATCGCTGACAGCTCCTGGTTTTCCCATTCGAATACTCGTCTGGAAATCGTGTATATTTTAATTTTTGTTTATAGTATAAGTTTTGGAGAAAGGTAATTGACCATAACTTCATAAAATGAAATTTAAGTGTATTAAATAAAATGTAATAAAAAACAATAAGCATTATAAAGTTCAGCAATATTTTTATTTATATATTGTTTATGCTACAGGAAATATTGTAAACTAAAATAACGTTTTCCGTAGCTTAAAGTTAAATGTAATTACTAATTACTTACTTAAAATGCTCGTTTCCTGTCCGGAAAACTTTAAATATATTTTTTATAAATATTAAATTACTATAAATAAGTGGAATGTCAAATTTAGGTGATTTTTGTATGTATTTCGTTTCCTTCGGCCTGAACAATCTCATTGACGCTTTTACCTGAAAAGAATAATCATTATTAATTTTAATTTATTAAATTATTATGTATTTTATTAAAATATTATGTATATTTATTGTATAATTTTTATAATTCCCACGCTAGCTAAAGCTTCTATTAAATGTTAATATTATGTTGTAGAATTATTAATAAAAAATGAAGACTAGTCTAGGAATTGCGTCATGCGTGTAATTTTTGTTCCTAACATTGAAAAAAATTTGTATAAGTTGTGATGAGTAATAGCAGAGAGTAATTATAATGTTATTTCAAATATTTAAATTTATGCTATTTTAGTCAAGAATATAATAATATAAATTTTCATAATAAAATCCTTGCAAATGTGAAACAATGATATTGAAATTCTTTTATTTTCGTAATTACCCCATATTCAGTATTAATACCTTAATAACCTACGAAAGTACTTACTACTACTACTACTCCTATACTTACCGGATTCCATACAACGGACATCTCCAACAATATCCGAGGGCAATTGCCCCTCGCGCTCGCCTTCTTCGACCTATTCTTCAGAGCGTACCACCGCTTCTCATTGTTTTGTATCCTCAACAAAGGTATAGATATCTTCCCCAGCATCTCACCTTTCATTGACTGAATTAAAGATTCCTCATATACAGCTATATCTACTGTTGATGTGATGTCGTTTATTGAACTAAAACATATATTACAATTAATTTTGCTGATTGAATAAATTTTGTCAATAAAAAGAAAAAAAAAATGTACTTTATAAAAACAAACTAATTGATTATTTAATTATATTCATGTAAGGATTTGGGTCACACGACCCATGTATTTGTTAAAATAAATTAAAAAGCACAACATGGTTTTACATAAATTACATTTCATTACAAAACATATTAAAAATCTTTGTTAAAAACATTTACACAATAATTGTGAGACAAACCGATGTTAAAAATAATATACATAGTACAGTTTAACGTAATGTCTGGTTGAAAGAATAGTCGTCTTTTATTAGACCACTATTCAACCGAGGTAAATATGGTACAAAGAGAGTATATATGGTAATAAATTAGTAGAATAAATATTAACAAATACTTTACATATTTTTTATATTCTTTGAGCGAGCCTATATCCAGTAATACTTGAAACCAGCCTTTGTCGGCAATCGGTATTTCAGCAACAGAATATAACATGGCTCATAAATATATATCATAGAGATACCACGACGTTCTGGTAAAATTATAACATTAAAACTTACAATACATAGTTCTTGTCCCAATTAGGCTCAGAAGTGCTCTTAATCGTATGTGTTTGTACTCTTGCATTGTCCAGCTCCAATATACAGTATGCATTGACACTGCCGCTCAGGGTGAGAGCGCTCAAGCCTTTTGCTCCGTACAGAGTTATTGAAAGCTGGCCGACATCATTCCAATTATCCGTGACATGGTACCATGACTAGAACAAAAATTAGAAATAAATATATAAGCCTTTTACTTCATTCATTAGGATTATATAATTTTTGATTTAGTACCTACATTCTCAGCTCTACATAATTATTTTAAAAGAAATTTCTCTACCACGTCTCTCTGTCTATCTATTTGCGATAAATTCAAAACTACTGAACCATTTTCATTGTGTTTTCACCAATGCATATCGTGGTTCTCAAAAAAAGCTAGTGAAAATCGTGCTTTTCATTTAACTCATATGAAATATTTCTGGTTATTTACACCGAAAAGTACTTTAAGTAGTGATTTATGAATAACTGTGTACAAAAGTATGTCAAATGATGGTCAAATGTCAAAAATATTAGGCCGTATGAAATAAATGGGTTTCACCACTGAACTTCAATATTGTATTCACGGTGAATCGCGGTCGTCCCTAATAAACACTCTTGAATCTTATAATATTTTGTCCTAAATTCGCAAAAAGTTTCAATCTTAGAAAATTGAACAATATTTTTTTTTCATAAATCAATAAATATCACTTGTATTGATAAAAAAATTGAGTACCTAGTGATCAGAAATTAGAGCTACTCTTAGAGAAAAGAATCATTTCTTTAATTTTCAAAAGCCCCAACATAGTAGTTAGAACACAAAAGCTTCACCATATAATACCGTTATATTCTTCACCGTATAATTGATGGAATAATTTTTGAAGACCAGACAGACATAACATACCTACCTACATAAGGCATAGAAGAATAGAAAATGATAATTTTAAAATTATAGTCAAATGTATCATGGTCATGGTAACTGCGTTCATTTGCTACCCAGAGTTTTTGTTCTATTATGATTCATGACTTATTTGACTGACATTCCAAAAAACGAAGAAGATTCTCAATTCTAGTGTTTTTTGAGTCAGAATAAAAAAATGACGAATGATGGAAGCGTGTCTTGTTCTTATTCTTCTTACAAGAAGGTATACCATCACCTTACTACCTATATAATAAACTTAAAGAGGTTCTGTTTATTCTGAAGACTGTATGTACATGCATGAATATGTAAATAAAGCACTTGTTTAAGCAAATGTACCTCAAGAACCTTTGTAAATATTATAACAACTTATAAGTAAAATAACATCGTATACCTACTAGTAAGTGGATATACTAGACATACATAAATGCCTTGCTAATGAATTTGCATTTAAATCAATTTTCAGGTTCCGTATAGTTTAATGTATTCTTCACATATATCAATTAAAATGTGACTCAAAAATAAATGGTTTAAAAGTTAAAAATGTGTTTTCAACTATGTACGTCTACTGCTTTAAAATACATAGTAAGAACTTACCCCAGTTTTGTTGGTACCCATTTTAGAAAGAATATGATTTATAAACACAAGATACAATTTATAAAAGTTATGATCCCACGATCATATGTGAGAGACTGACTGTTAGTGACTGTGACAAAAAAAAAGATATTTATTGTGAAAATTTCCAAGTGCGAAACTAACAAGGACATTTTTACTGTACTACACGGAACGGTAATCTTTGTGCAATAAATTTATTAAATTATTCACTAAAATATGTGAAAATAAAACACGGTAGATATTTTAATAAACGAATGGCATGTTACATAATTATTATATGAATAACATCACAGGTATATAGTTTTAGCTCAGAATATTATCTACTAGACTACTAATAGAGGAATATTATGTGTGTAAGTTGGTAAATAATATTATTTGTACACCAAATAGTTTAACAATACCTAAATGTAAAGAAATTCAATTTATTCATTAAATATTATTGGACATAGGTTTATTTTTTATGTAACAAACTCATTTAAACTATAATTTGACCCTCTTTCAACTTACAAATTTAATTAAAAATTTGTACACATCAACGACCGGTGACAATACAATAATTTCTTAGTGAATATGAAAAAATAAATACTTAAAAATAAATTATAAATGCTTAAAATTTTTTTAACTCTTAGTTGACTCTATCTTATGCGTGTTTTTATAAGAAAACTATACTTAAGATTCTTCACTTATGTCTTAGTCTTTGTTTTAAAGTCACAAAAAAACCTATTTACGCAGTAATTAAGTTAACACTCATGATTGATGGCAAAATTTCCTGTAGGTAATCATTTTGTTTTTGACAACATTTGATAACTTTGTATGGAACAAGCTGCCCCGGAAGATATGTTGTTTGTGGATTCCTTATTGCCCCTTTTTCATATTTCTTCTCCATAAGAACCTTCCTTGTGCATTATCACAAACATTAAGTTAAAAATTAGCCGAATTAGTAGAGTGATTAATATCTATTATATAGTATTTTCCTAATTTATTTAAGCACATGGAGCTAACAGTTATCCACACATATCATGCGATTCGAAGAATATTTATTAAAATTAGGTACCTACATGTTCTCACAATAGAGCTACTAAATATAACTATTATACCTAAATTATTATGTAACCTTTACATAGTGACTAAGAAGCTAAAGTTTAACTCAGTTACTAAGAATTAGTGCGAATAAAATTGTACACAGTGGAATTTGAACCGCGACTGTGATTTGTGGTTCAAGTGTTAATTAATAGTTATACGAGTTCCTGTGAATACAACTGAGATGTATTATATGTTATAATATATCCGTCACATAAAATAATATTTATTTAACTTGAATATTGTTATCAGCAAAAACTACAGTGTGATATTTAAAAACAAACTGCAAAAGCAGAGATGTTAACGTCATTCGGAGGTCAAAAATATTTGATACTTTAAAATGCCGTGACCCATATTGTTCTTATGTTAAGGATCGAGAAGTTTCTTTTAACTATACATTCTTTTTTGCTTCAAAATTTCAAAAATTACTATTCACATTTAAATTAATTTTCGTTTTACTGATGTTTATTGTGTGTATGTGTGTGTGTGTGTACTTACAAATTTATCCTCCGCTGGTGGCTCATGGTGAATACCATTGGATGTGGGTATGCTATCCACCGGCTGGATTCTTTCCGTCCCGCTCAGTGTGATCAGCAGATGCAGGGATCCATACCCACACTCCAGCTCCTGCCATAGCTCGTGTGTCCTCTCTTTTTCTAGTTGTGAAAGATCTATGATGCATCTGACAGAATGAACAGAATTTGTAAACATTGTGCATGTTTTTTTTTTATTCTAGTGTACTCATGAATATGATATCTAAGCGAGCTTGTGTTAGTGCAAGCTAATTATATGTACAACTTGGTGATGCGCTAATAACAAATTACTATAGTTGTGGCGTAAAACATATTCACTTTACAGCTATACATGTTGTTAAATGATATTTTTCTTTTATGTTTGTAAAAGAAAACTAGAATGCCAAAGGAATATTTTTAAAGCTATTTATCCAGAGTCGGGAGTAGGTACCTATTTATGGCTACAGAGCGATCGAAGTGCTATAAATATTAGGTAGTTATTGTATTGAATAGTTTTGAAGTGCCACTCTACACTACCTTGTAAAAAATCCTATGAAAAGACATCAACGATGTTCGTCGGTAAACAAAACTCATAAAGTTTTTATGGTAATAACGATGGAAATTTTTAAAACAGACTTATTATTCTCGTATAGCTACCAATTTAAAGCGCATTACTGTTAATAATACCCTTTTTTCTTGTGTTTTATTGGATTAAGGACAAGCTATGTACCTACTACTGGAAATTGTTATGTGCACTTGCAATAATTCTAATTTATCATTATTTATTTTATTGACGAAAAATAAAATTGTTATTATTAGTGTATCACCAATTATCACAACATGCTTGATGAAGATGAGGAAAATATAGTTCCGTACTTACTTGCCCATAAAAGTTTTCTGTTTCACTTTATGCCATACTTTGATCTGTAGAGAGTTATCTTCATACAGATGCAGGTTGAATCTCTCTCGCCAAATTGGATTGCATTTGTGGACTTGCTTCGATTTGTGCGACTCGTTACCCAAACTGCAATATATTTGAGAATTAGATTTGATTGAACTTTACCACATACCATATAAACTCTTAAATAATACTCGATGGTCATGTTGTCACTTGTTTTTAAGCATACACCAATAAGGTGCTATGGATTAGTAATTTGATCACAGAATACTTAATAGTAGCTAACGCTAATTTTACTTAGGTATATTTTTAAATGTTTTCTCAAGTTTTTCAATTTCTGTGTGACACGTATTATATTCTTTGATTATATTATATCAAATTTCATCCAAGTCAGTTGGTTCGGAGTTAATCGCCAATTATCTATGCATAATTAAAACTTCTTGTATATATATTAATAAAATTAAACGAATTTTCTGTATAACGATATAAATTTACATTATTTTTTTACTACTAATTAGATGATTATTTGTATTTTACGTTGTGTAGTTATTATATCATCTTATTATGAAGCTTTTTTTACAAAACTAATTTACGTTGTGCAAATCACTGTTTGCCAGTTTTTTCTAGACAGCCAAAATACCTTTGAGTACCTATTAGCCACTTAAAAGCAATTTTTTACCATTTTAGTCAAAAGACGACAAAAACTCAACCTTCAGATATAAGTACAATTGATTGACAGTTTTTCCGTGAGGTTTATGTAAATTATGTTATGGCGAATTCACAGAGTAATTTAATGATTAGTTGAACAATTTAAAATATAAGTCAAAATACATAAAAATGCTGTATAATGGTATCTACTATCTACCTAGTTAATAATACACTACCTATACTTTAATTTAATCTGAGAGAGGTGTGTCCGTTAAATTAGCTTATAAATTAAAATATATTAACTCCTGAGTAATTAAAATCAGAATACTAAATATTTGACGCGTGATCTTATCTTCAAGCACGTGTTTCGGTTTACTCTTCATGCGGTTTGCTGAGGCTCTAATATTTTTATCTCTATATTTAAAAGTCATACAAAAACGGTTACAGTTATATTTAATTGTTCATAAGTCATACCCGGATATATGAGTAATCTGTAATATATTACAATATATATTCTTGTAATATTTATTATTATGTATTTTTATATTACTACTGTTGCAAGTCAGGAACCAAAAATAGTATTTAAAATTGAAATTGTAAGACATTTTTTTTGTGTAAGCATTATTGTAGGTAGTATAATATATACCTACTTAATTTAAAAAATATTAAATATTTTGCCAAGCATTTTTTTAATTTCTCAAACGGGTGATCAATATAAAACTTCTAAGAGTACATTATATGTAAAAAGACTATAATATAGATTATGATGATATATATGATACTGATGTGTGACTTACTTGAATTTACAATAAAGACCGTTGGAATTACTACCGGGTCCGTCAGGTAAATCTTTCGCTTCCACGAGTACAATATTTACTATTGACGTCCATGATTTCTTGAGAACTTCAAACTTTCTATTTTTCAACAGATACTGAAATTAAAACAACCTTTGAAATTATAAATAAAAAAATTTACCCTACATTATGTATACGAAAGTCTCCTTTGTTTAGTGACAAAGAAAAATTAATATGCTAATATGGTTCTTGTTTCGTTATTGATGCTATTGGCACAATCTAGCAGGTTATGAATTAAATATTAATATTAATGTACTTATTTGTGCATTAATAATAATAATTAATTTCTAATACAACCTATAGTGTCATGACCGCAAAGTCTTTAAATTCAATTCTTTAAAGTTTAAACAATGTCGAATATGTTATTGATTTTCAGATCATTTAAAATTATTTTTTTATGCATTATAAATGGTAGGTATTCAAGTGAGGATTGAGTGTTTGATAATATTTGGTCTAATATACGGATATTCTTTAAACCGGTCACTATCAAAACAATGGTTCTCGCCAATTATTTGCAAGATTTTTTGAACGCTTATTAAGAAAGTAAACATAGCTTTTAAGAATATAAATAACTTATTTTAATCTGCATAATTTTAATGAAATATAATATTTACAATAAAGTTAAGTATTAAGGTTTTAATAGGTGATATGACGAAATCTTTGCGCATCTCGGGAAAGATGTTACAGATATAACTTATCTGACTTTTTACGATTGCTTCAAAATTCAAATATACAATATGAATATATTAACAGATATATAACATGTCGTGTAAAAATTTTGTGATTCTTGATAGATTAATAAATATTTAAAATAGAATGTGCCAATGTGTTAATGGAATTACTAGTGCCGAAAGATCGGCATATTTCATCAGAATTTCGTAGCTGGGTGCTATTTTACCTTTTGAACTTTCTTCCCGTGATCTCTCAGCAAAGTCAGCCCATTGCCAAAGCGGTCCATAATTTGACTTGGGACTGCAAGCGCCATGGGCGATAAGGGGTCCATCACCAGGCCGTCCGGAATCGGAATTGACCTACAAAGAAAACAAAAGTTTCATAACCGGTTTCACAACTTCGGGATATTTTTATCTTTTTTCTTATCAGTCATATTGACAAATAATGTGAGTATCTACCTATCAATGTATAAAATTTATATTAAAATGTGAAAAGTTAAATGTAAAGAACCTTTTCAGCCAGGGTTAAAACCAGGGTTATTGAAGTCTGTTTTTCATTGTATTCTCTTACAATTTAAATCTGTACATATAAGCAAATTTAAAGAGTTCATGGTGGAAGATATAAAATGCAAATTAGGTATTTCCAAATTAAAAAAGAGCCCACGCTAAATCACATTGATTCCAATCTCACAAATAAGTACGTACCACCAATCATTTTGGACGGGGTTCAAGGCGATACCTGTTTTATTCCGCATAACAATTTGATTAATTAAAATAACAAGTTTTTTTAAACAGAATATGGTAATCGTATCGGTTTATTACCAAAACATTTCCTAATTACCATTTTATTTTAATTTACGTTATGACAAACTTATTGCACATCTATTATAATTTTCCGATCGCTTTTAATACGAATTATGTTATTTTTTTTCATTTTACGTGACGATTGACGATTTCTCCCGCCGTGAAAGGCTCTATTTACCACATGACTCGGTTAAAACGAACTTATTTGCCAAAATTTTCCGATTTATAACATTTGTATCATCACTCTTTAAGTTTTTTTCATTAAATCGTATCAAATGAATCTATAGATATGTCCTTTACGACGATAAATAAGAAATAAGAAATATAAATCTTATTTTTCCAGTTTATATATGTATATGTATCAGAAGTTGCAACGTAAGTTCTATGCCTACGCCATCAATGACGTCCGATTTTATAACTAAACCTACGTCAGTAATTAAAGCAACTCCATATTTAAAGTAATAAACCGCTTAAAGGGTTATATTATGTGTTTACACGTTACTATATACTTAAAAAAAATTAAAAATCTTTATAATTTACAATATACCTAGTGTAGAACTATTTTCTATATCTCAAAGATAGATATTGCCCACATCTGTGGAAATAATGCAATAATTTATTAATCTGCTAGCATCAACACCAATTTTAATTAATATAAATCGATCGAACATTTCGGCACTGTTTCGTAAATACTTTGAATATAACATATGCAACATATATTTGGTGCAATCTAAGGATAACTTGATTCTTAATTTGACTAGGACGAGGTCAGTCGACTTCTATTTTGTAAACTATTTAGTATTTGAATTTGATATTTTTGGTTTTATGGCATTCAAATGCTTTATAAACTATTTAGTATTTATATACAGGGTGTCCCAAAAAGTAGTGATGAACGGAAGCTGGGAGGTAGAGGACCTAAAGGGCTATCCGAATCACCCCCATGTATGTTATGCGATTTTTCGTATTTTCGGAGTTATGACGTTTTTTTCAATTTTTCACCTATCGCCGAGTACGGTGATATTTTCACTCATGGTGACGTCAATTATTGCGGAAGGTGCTTGATTTTTTTTGTGTGCTAAGCTGAAAGATAGGCCAATTCAGTATGGTAACATTTACTATCGTTAGATCTTTGAATGGAATAAAAAAAAGAATTAAAATGCCAAGAAAGATAAAATTACCCAGTATGTTCTCCACTTCAAGGGCCCGTAAAAAAATAAAATCACATAAAAAAAGTTTTCCATTTGGCTTTTAAAAACTTGCTCTATCTATCAGGTAGCTACCCTGAAAATTTCATTTTATTATTCAGAAGGCTTCAATCGAAAAATTGAAATCTAAATGAGGTAAGTGCAAAAATTGAATTAACATGATGATTAATAAAAACAAATTAAAACCAATAACAAGGTGTTTATTTACCAAAAAATTTTAAAATGACCCCGCTATTGCTCAGTGCAAGTGCGACATCACCGTAAAAAGTTGTCTTTTAAATGTCTGAATGCCCTTTTATCATTTTTAATGGTTTCTTCTGCTACTATGAATTTCC
>CAJQZN010038360.1:0-12151 GCA_907164685.1 Colias eurytheme | reverse complement strand
TATTGATCATATCTTATCCCAATGATCCCGATATTTTTAGTGGGGACATTAAGAAAAAATATAAATAAAACAAACCAGTCTGTAACGTAGTTTATTGAAAATATTAATTTCCTTTTCGCTTATATTACATTCCAAAATATTTTATGTTTAGCTTCTATATAAAACAAGTCTACCTAACATATTAATGTAATAATCCAGAACGGAACATTAAAAGCGGTAATTTACAATGTTATTTATATATTTTAAGTTTAAAATTATAGTCACAAATAGGTTATATTTTATACAAACTTAATTAATTAAAAAGTTCTAAATTAGCCTTAGAAATATTTAAATATTGTATTTAATAACTTATTAATAAATTATAATTCTAAAAGTTAAAAATTCATAAAATCGTAACTGAACATTTATGCTGTTGTATAATGTATAGTAACTAAAATACAATCGTGATGTACATTATGAAATGAATGATATTAAGTAAATTTCAATTAATTTCATATTATTGTTTCAAGTTTTTAAATTACTGTATGAACTAAAAAAAACGAAATAGGTACGTTTCAGAACCTTTCATATTAGTTCGGAAATAAAAAATATTATCATCTACTTCAAATGTAATTTCGCATACTTACGCAACTGGTAATTTTATATACTATTCCATTTTACATTGGCACTTTTACAATAACCTAACCTACCCTCTAAATGTTACCATAAATTACGGTACGGTTATTTTTTTGAAAACATAACTTATTTTTAATCTATTTGTTTGATGTTTTATACCAATTACCGTGGAATAGGAACCCATGTTGGAGGGATTTTCAAATAGAACATTTTCGTCAATAACACCATGGACCAATATATATACATAGTACATACTATCTCGATGTATTGTATAACACTCAAATGAGAAAAAATAATCCTAAAATATCACAAACAATGAAAACATGTATCGAATTTAGCCATTAATTTCATATTTGAAAACGAACTCTATTTTCAAGATGGCTAGAATATTATATTTAAGTATAGGTAGTAAGGCAATAACAAGAAACAATTTCACATTTTTTAAAAGAAATTAACGTATCATTAATGTGTGCGTAATTAGATGAGATTTTGTTTACTAAAAGCTTTAACGAAAACAAAAAACACACTTCAAAAAAAAGGAAGAAAAGGTTTTTACAGCAAGGTCACAATTTTTTTGACATACACGCATTAATTCAGCAGTTGAAAATTTAAATAATATCTACAAGCAAATTCTAATTTAGTTGGTTCCATAAAACGTACGTAATCGAATTTATTCAGACTTAAAATTAGTATCACTTTTGGCGTAATATCTATATTAATCAACATTTTATTTAGAGCGGCTTATCTATGTTCCTAACCTCCTAGATACCAAAATAAAATATCCCAGCTTAACCTATTTAAAAGCTTCGCTTAAAAATTCATTTAGTAAATGCCTTTCAATTTGATAGGTACAGAGAGTGGTTTTTTTTTAAGTATGGACACATTCTGCACGTTCAACTATATCGTTAAAGGTAAATACATACCTAAAATATAATGTTTTTATACTGAATATTACAGTGAGGAGTTAAATAATTTTCGTAAATGAATCAAACTGCAAAGAAACCACAAGGACCCGAATTAAATATACTTCATTTTATCTTACGATAGAAGGCACTGCCTTAGTAATTATCATAACTTTGACCGATGCTTTGGTATTTATAAAATGTTATTATTTACAATTTAATCAGTTGGAATAATATAACATGGTGCTGCAGAAAAAAACTCCAAAAGGAGTGTAAACATGTCGCATATATAATTGACGATAATCGGAATATAAAGGCATTTATCAAATCCTGTTCTTCACATAAATGAAACGTACCAAGTCTTATGAATGTCTTTCACCTTAAAAATTACCTTTTTCTTAAGCAGTAAGCTTTATAATTATGGAATATTTACATTATTCAACAATTAGCATATACGTGGGTCGTTTTTAAATAAATAACCAAAACAAATACCATTTATCATCGACCTATAACAAATGGACTTCAGCTCCCAAAGGCGGAAAGTTTTAATAAGGACAATGTTTCGCAAAATTAATTTGATAAACAATATCTGCATGAGACACAGTTATTATACAGGAATTTTACTGGTGAACGGTTCGTTTAATTAATAAACTTATTCATTATTTGAGAACAAGTTTATATTATTTACTGATGGGAATGAAATGACGTCATGTTATCAAACAAAGAATAAACTGTAAGCTCTTTTTAAATGGTATTGCCGAAAATACATAATACAATATTAATAACGTCACTCAGTCATTTTACAGCCTAGTTTATAACTAGTATTGCACCATTAAAATAGCATAATTATACGAAGCACTATAGGTGTGTTTCTTCGCCGGATTCATCGCAGGGAACCCTAACAGCTTTGGCTCCAGCTAAAACACCAACACCCTCTAAACAGGACCTTCTATTTGAAAGAACATCTCTCAAAAACGCTCGTCTAGGGCCACCGAAATCTGTCCCAGTTATAGACCTAGTTAACTTTCTTAGAGCTGGTAATTTCAAAGCCTCTTCATAAGTAGGAGGCTCATCCGTAGGAGTAGTTTGAGCTCGACCACCAAATGGATCTCTAGACGAAATAGGAGACAGTTCTCTTGAGAAATAAATAGCGCCCTCCCTATTTTGTACCTGAGGTTCTGGAATTTGTTCATAATTGACGTTATTTGTTAAGTCTTCTAAAATCTGTCTAGCACTACGACCTGTAGTTAACACTCCTGCCCAGGATCTTCTATTCAGCTGCTTCGCTTCATTCGACCTAGAACTACCGGCTATGTTATTACTAGAATGAGTCCCAGATATTGTTACCTTTGGCCTTCTGGGCGGTTCATCGAAGGAAGCAGCTTTGATTGCTGGTCTGGTGGGTCTGTCTGATTCTATATCAATTACGACCCCAGAGTTGTAACTTTCAGCGGGTTCTTCTCGTACTGCCGCGTCAATTCGCATAGCTTCTGAATATGAAGGTACAATGGCACAGTTACCTCGAATAGCGGCGAATAATTCTAAACTATCAACTGTAGAAGCATGCGAAAGTGGGAGAGTTCGAGGTGGTCTCGGAGCTGAACATAGAACAGCACTTTGTTCGTCTGCTAATGCCCAAGAGTAATTTGTGTTTGGGACGGGCGGAAGTGTGTCAGATAAATGTGTATCCAAGTCTAACTGTCGACTCGGATCTAATTCGTAGTTTGTACCAAATATTTTCGTTATCTGTAACAATAAATTTAATAAGTATAATAAATGAAAAAAAAAAAATGTGGAAAAATTATCATTGATAACAAAGTAGAACTTACCGTATAATGTACGTATGCTGTATTACATTCTATAACAATTCTAAGAGGCCAAGATAGAAGAAGGCAAGATAACGTCCAGAATAGAAGCTGTGAAGAATACCAAGGACATCGGTCGGTGTCCCTAAAATAAACAGATATTAAAAAATAGGGGGAAAATAATGTAATCCAAAATATAACAAAAACAATCATTAGCTTATTAATTATATTAAATCCGGTCAAAAAGTTTACCCCTAAGTTTTAATTAAACGTCCAATACAAAATGAAATGTTTGTAGGTTAAGCGTTCAAATATTAACACAGTAAATTATTATTAAAACTTGTTTCATGCCACATGTAAGATCAATATCTGATAAAATATATACCATACCTATAGGCGACCATGTACTCTTTAAACGAGCTGACGCCAATTAGATCCAACCCTTCACGCATTTCCATGAAATCATCAAATCTTTCATGCTCCGCGAAGAACCTTGATCTTTGGTCTTCAAATTCTGTAAAATAATTATTAATGAGCGCAAACTTTGGTTATGCTTTTAAATAAAATTAATTTAAAACTTCTTTGTTGTAATCGAAATTTCAGTTCCGCTAAAAGAGCTATAAATAACAGCCCCGAGTACTCTTTGAATTTCTTCATTCCCAAAGGAGATAAAACGGAATGAATATGGCTCGCTCGAAACAGATTAAATTCAACTTTTTAATGTAATTTTTCCAGACATTTCTAATCCAATATTTGAATATAAATGGGTGATCATATTTTTTACATCCTGTTTTAACTTTAATAACTAATAAAAAGAAATAAGATATTATTTTTGGGATGCTAACTTATGCGATTAATTGACTTAATTTTTATAAACAAGAACACATTCCAAACCAAGACGATCTTTGTGCCTTATTGTGTGTCTAGTAAATAATTGTGATCGATATTTGATTCCAGCGTTAAATGCATTTTTCCCGGGTCTAACAATATTATCCTTCCGACTGAAAGCGCACACGTAAGCCAATATTATCGTCACAAAAGCTACCACATCAATTAAATTGGTTTCAATTTGCCTCGAGTTCACTATAACAACGGGTCACCATGAAATTTGACTTTGATTTCAAAGCATTAAATTTGGTAGTTTAGGTCGTAATTAGACGGAAAAAAAATATATGGCATGAAAAACTTTGCTTTTGTGCTTAGAAGACTGATTTAACGAAATTTAAAAAAATCTCGGATTTTTAATTTTTGATTGAAAATAAAACTATTGAAATAGTTGAAATAAAAATGTTTATTATTTTTATTAAGTTTTACTATCAAATTAACTTACAGAAAAGTGGGAAATAACTTAAAAGTGCACACCATTAATTTTTATCTTATGTTCATAGCTACTTTCTCTCAATAAACCCAAAATATAGTCGCCCATCATGTTTTCATTGTATTGGCCTTGATAGCGTTGTTCATAATTCATGATGTCTTGATGGAAACGTTCTCCTTGCTCTTCGGAATAGGCTCCCATATTGTTTTTAAATTTATCCAAATGAGCATGCAGCATATGTACTTTTAATGACATCCTGCAGCCCATGGCCTTAAAATTTGTAATTTGTAATTTGCCTTACCTTCCAAACACATTTTACAATAACTACAAGCAACATGTGGAGCCCATGGCTTATTTTGATTCCGTACAGGACAGTCAAAATGCTTCATAGGCTTCACAGAGAACGTGAGATGTCTTTGGTTCATATTTCACGTCTCGAACTTTAATAAATTGACCACGTATAAAACAAAATGCATCAGCATCGTATTTGCACTTTCGTGACGACATTTTAAGTTATTCTGGGCTTGTAAATAACACCTGATGGTTGTTTATCACTCGGGTGCCATCTAGCGGCACATTGTAAACGTTAATACCCCACTCTCACCGCGTGGTCTTTTTTAAAATATTAAAATTAATTAAAATTTATGAAAAAATTAAAAAATGAGTATTATTATTATAACTACATATCACAAAAGCAAACTTTATACCGAAAAAAGGTATTTTCTTTTAGTTTTTGTGCATAACTAACTGGAAAATAATAGTATAAACTTTAGGACAAAGAACGAAATTTTTTTTGTCGAGTCGTGTAATCTGTAGTGTGCATGTTTTACCGTCTACTTCGCGTAATTCAGTTTGCAAACTCCATCTGCGCTACGTAATTCTGCTCCGTGGCTATTTATTAGATGCGCCAGCTCTAATTATTAAAACTATAGGTAATGCAATAGACGCCATTTGCATGTAAGATCCGTTTCTATAATTGCGCTGTGAATTCTTTTTTCTCGTATTTTTTACTTTGCATTTGAGTTTGTTGATTTAATAAATAATTAGAAAGAAATCATTTGACAAACCGGTTATTTTAGTACTTTGCGTAACATCCTAATCCTATTACCATACTATTACTAATAATTACTATTACTATACCTATTATTACTTGGTATTGATACTTCAGAAAGTGGCTTGTTGATGGGCATACGGACGAACAAATAAGACATCGATCCTAAAAAGGTTCTCCTTATCGAAGCGTTCTTATGAGTGTCATAATATGTAATGAATGCTATAGAGACGCCACATTGAGATCTTACACGCTTAGTATCGTTTTTCTATAGCTCTATTATATAACATCGCTTGAACTGATATTTTAATATCGTGCCATCTAGAACGTTCCGCGATATGCATCGACATTCGGCAATAAAGCTTTTATTGGCATGGTAACAAAAGTGAAATATCACCTATTTTATTGCTCTTTTTATTTTGCGTATTTGTTTTTATTGCAGAGGCTTTTAACACGTTTGATATGAGTGAGGAAATATATTGTACGTTTGGATGAAATGTAGTTGCTTTTTGTGTTTCGAAAGCTATGATTTTGGAAAACAGAATATAAATTCATTGTTTCTCTTCACGTATCGCGTTATACTAACATTATTATTACTATTACAGAGCACTTATTTCTCATAATCCTTACGTCTGCAAATACTACGACCGCCTGATACTGGAGTTTCGATCTTTACCGTGTAACGACCGTAACTACTCTCATTTGTATTCCACTGCACGTATCGTGATGCAACATTGTACGAAAGCAGCGATTTTCGTATCACAATATGTAGACTAGAGACTATAAAATATGTAAGGAAAGACTCTGTGTATAACCCTTATTAAAACGCTGGGAGCTATACTTCCCACGTGTTTTATTTTTTTAAGCTTAAACCTAATGCAGTGTTATATTTATCTACGCAATCTTAACATTTCAGAGAACTTTTTTTCATGGAAACACTTTTCAGAGAATTATTACATGTCATGGTAAACACACGTCAAAGTAAGGTGACGTGATTTTGTAGCCGAAAACGACCGTTATTTTTTAGTTTTTGGTGTAGTGCTCAAAAAAAATTAGATAAGTAGATTTGAGTTCTAGCTATGTAAACTAGACTATATTACGGTTGCGTGAAACGTAAAAATAAGCCCAGAATCTTTCGTTTATACCTTGGTAGAGTCGATTGAAATTAAGTCTTTAAGTGGGAAGATATCATCCCAGTGTTCGTCACTGCACACGACATTCGGAAATTCTATATATAAAATCTGTGTGTCTAAAAAATCTTTTTTAGTTGGTATAAGCAACTTATTTATTGTTATTCGTTATTTCCTGATCAGATAATTAGAAATCTTAACTCAATACATTAGTATTTACCTATTGTTTTCATTTTGTTTTAGAAAAATGCCATTTTTATGTTGAAGTCATTCATTTTTCAATTCCCGAATTCTTCCCTCAGTAAAATAAACTTGCATTGATGAGTACTTTCACCTCCTTTATTAAAAAACTTGATCTTTATAATTTTTTACGATAACATTAAATTCACAAGTGGAGTCAGGGCAACTAACTAGTGATTTAAAATATTGATGTCTGGAGTGGATACTGGGAGCTATAGTTCCCACCTATCCAAACTTTTTACAAGAGAGAACAGATGACGGGATATTTACTTCCCACCGAAAAAAGGGTACTTCCCCCCCACTAACCCCTTTTTTGTGTGTATTTTTGAAATCTACGACCCAAAATTACCCAGGAACGTATCTTACTTTTTTGTTAGCTCCTCCACAGGCTCGCGTTTGAATAAGGGATAAAGATAATCCCAAGTAGGTATCTGCACATCTTACAACTTGACCTTGAGCATAAAGTTCCTTTGAGTAATGGACTCAACAGGACTTTATGAAAAGAAAACGAATATAATATATAACAGTAACTAAATATGTTATGCTTACCGCTAGCTGCTTCAATGTTAGCAAATGCAAAGCCCTTACTAAACCTCACTTTAGTGATGGGTGTACTTGTATCAAGCACCAGGTTTCTTGATGCGTCTTTTTGTCCGCAGCAGGCATGGGCAAAAGATGTACTTGCGCTGTGGGTGTTCACTCTTTCGTAATATACCTGTTTGAATAAAATAAAAAGATGTAAGAAAATGAACTAAATGTATAATGTATAAACATGTGACACTCGACAAATCGTACCTACCTCGATGTTATAGCAAATTGAATAACGTTTTTGTAGTAAAACCGTAGAAAATCTAATTAATTTATATGTGAAAATTTATTATGAATATTTTTGGAAAAATAACTTTCGCTAAAAAGTTTATTCTCCGACATAATCGCATCTTTACCAAAGTTAATGAATGGTAATTGTTCCTACATTAGAAACTAATGTATTCAATACAAAACAGAGAATGGACTGATACTGTATGCACCTGACTCATACATCACACAATAATATAGAGGAACACGGGTCTTCATTTGTCACCGAAACATGTTAATGTTGTATGGACGTGTATCTGTAGTGGAAAGGGTAATGCAAATAGCCCAGCGTTTTGTGCGTTTTTTTTGTAATCTGTTAATGTATTAATTTTGAGCTGTGATGGCTCTAAGGTTAACACTTCTATCATCAAACAAAGGCCAGTTAGGCACAGTAATGAGTGAACTAAACTGGCATTATTTTAACCCGTATCTAATCAGTTTGTTGCTTTATATTGTTTCAACCATCTTCAAAAACCTGTGATCAATGATGCAATGAGTTCAAATAGATTGATAAGCTGAAATTTTCAGTCTATGTTTCGTTGAAAAGGAGCCTTTTTTTTTTTTTATAGTGGGGAAATCTTCCAAAGATACCCACGGCCCCCGGGGAAGGAGCCGTGGGTTATGTCGGATTCTTACCGACTAAAACCCCACTGTGTTCCGTCGAGCCGCTTTAATGATGGGGCCGCGGGTATTTGTTGGAATTCTTCCGCGACTTGAAAAGGAGCCTGATAATAGGTTCATAGTGATAAGATAATGAATGAAATGCTCTCCCTTACAATGCTGCCTTGTAGTTAACAACCTTTGATGCTTCAGCAATTTCTAAATTAAAGTGACAAAGACAGTTCAACGACCGGCTGATCCAAGAAATTTTTAAACGAACGCTACACCTAAATAAAATAGAATTAATTTCAATTCGATTCTTATGATTTTGTGCATTTTCATCGAACATTGACTTTAATTCTCTGTATTCAGATGCAAATATTTCATTTTATCTTCTACGGGGCGATGCACCTACGAGAAGTTTATTCAAAGTCAAACGTGTTAAATGCTGCAATATGTACTTGAAAAAATATTTATTATCGATTCTGATAGCTCAGAGTGAATATTTTTCCAAACTTTAACAAGGTTTTTCTACGTTATTACATTTTATTAAAATGCTTATCCAATAAATAATTCAATTGTTAAAGATCAATTTCTCAACAAATTATAAGTTTGTAATATATGTCACTAAACCTGGTATTTGCTAGCGTAGCACCACCATGATAAATAGTAGCATATAAATATTGTTCCTTATTTATTACCTACAATATTTATATATAAACGACGAAACATTTTAACATAAAAGGTACTAAATTCAAACCTTTAAAAACTTTCTATGGTAATAATATTTGCTATGCAGGAATCTTTAGAATAGGTAAATTCATATAAAATGCTTTATAACATCGCATCGCTGCAATTTGCTGAATCTAGTGATAATAAATCACACACTAAATATTGCGTGTACGTTACAGGTAGAACTAACGTATATGGTTGGAACAGCACATTAATATGCATGAACCGTGGTACAGCTGACTTACAGTCGGTTACCGTTTTGTAAAATATTAGTTCTGAACGATGGCCTAGAACATAATATATAATGTGATGTAGGTTTGCTTAGTGCTATTTATGTTTTTGTTAATAACAGCCAGCTATAGATATTCGTTAAATAAGTATAGCTGGAAATTCGAAACGCTGCATGGTACAAAGGCAACTTTAAGGTGTCTTCAATTCGATTTTCTTTTCCCCTCTTTATGAAAAGAATGTTAATAAAATTTTAAATTATCGTATTTTTTAAATATGTTTTTTAACCTTTAAATATCATTTTTCATTGAATATAAGTCTACGTTGCTACGCAATACACAATTCATTTTAGAAAAGTTATAAAAACTTTTTCATCGTGTATTATAAGACAAGAAGAGCATTAACAAGAAACTTTTCAATTCCAATTTCACAAGGAGAAGGTACAGTTTTCAATACGCTAGTTATATACATTAATTAATAATATATTCATAGTTCACACCATATTTCACACTTTGCTTCGAAACTAAATTGGGAAACATATTTCAAATATAACATTGTTAGTGGCATTTACCCGTTTATTCAAATAACGGTTCACACGTTCCAGTTTTCGTTGTATCCTAAAAACATTATTGTGTTCAAATCATCTGGAATACGGAACCATTTATCTTTTCATTTATATTTTTATCGCGTAAAGCTACCATATTTTTCGTTTTTCTAACCCTTTCTGTTACGTGATCGTACTTTTTATTCGTTACCTCAATTATACCAGTTCATTATTCTTGATTTTTGCGTTTGTATTTGAATGATGGTTGTATTTTTAAAATTATCATATTAATAGCGAAATTTATCTCGATTTTTTACAACACTTGTGCAAGTAAAGCTGTTTAAGTAATAGTGTAGCTAAGCATGACTAACGAAATTTCCCCGTAACCGTATAAAAATGAGGATCAAATTCTTTTCTCCGTAAGGTATTCCGAACCCGATGTGGGGTGAAAGATTAGCATTTCAAAAGGGGTTGGAAGTAACTAACGCTTGTACTTCGGCAATACTCCATACAATTGAATTTGGGTGTATTTGACTCTATTTGATGTATGAAAATATAGATAAATCAGGTAATTAATTAAATTATTGATGGACGAGATTAGTATTTTAACTCTAAATAAAATTAGGATATGAATATTTTGTCTATTTCTTTTGTAAAAAATATACCTACGTCATTATTTCTGACTTCCAAAAAAGAATTCCTTTGTCGTACATTGTAACGATATTCTAATATTTTACATTTCTATAATTTATCAAGTTTTCTATTGCACATATATTGCAGATAACAGAGTAATATTTCATATTTAATCTATATTAAGTACCTAGGTATAAAATATCTTACCTGTGTTGTGGTATACGCATCGCCGTTCCTATATCTAGTGACTTGTCTCTTCCGTCGCACGTAGTGGTAACAAATTGCTTTCCACCTGTTAAAGACAATGTTTATGTTACGAGTTAATATAGTTTTGATATAAATTTAAAATTAAATTTTAGTGATAATGATCATGATAAATATTCTGGTTTTAAGAAATAGTTCAATTGAGAGTAGATTATAAACTTTCATGTTAGAAAAACCAGGCATTGAGCAATAAAATATAATATAATCGTAATAATTAGAACGTGGTGATTAACACCATTTCTGCAATATAGGATTTTTATAAGAACGCCGCTATGTTATAGTGGATATTTGATTTGTAATTTTATTCATACAATCTTATAGAAGGCGGAATAGAGTTGTGTTTTCATAAATATATATTTTCTCTTAATATAAGTACCAAAATAAATTGTTGTATGTATTTAGCAGAGGTTCAAACAATTCAAAGTACAAAGTAGTGCCTCTGAAATTAAATCCGCTTACATTAAGAGCTTTATAATAATTTGCTTCTGCTCAACACGACGCCGCTTTTATTAAATTCATTTTTAATTTAAAACAACCTTTGAATTTATCTTTACTTAGCATTCAGTTTTTTCATTCAATTGTTCTCCACGTGTATATTCAGTGCGTTTAAACGCTTTATTTTAAAGCATTTTTAATTTTAGTAAAAAAATAGGAATAGGTTTATTTTAACAGCAAAATATTAACTTGCAATACCGAATGCTATATTTATTTTTACGAGCGGAATCAATTTAGCGGCAAGAACTAAAAAGTTACGAGTGCAAAACGCTGGGAATTCCGATTTTTATTTCATTTCGTTCAATTAAATGTTTCCTGAAAGGGCAAAACTTGAGAGGCGTGCTTGTCCAGGCCCAACTAGGTAGTTTCATTAGCCGTAGTCAAGCACCCTACACGTAAAAGGCTGGCTAATTTAATGGTTCAGCGAACTGCGACTCCGAGTTTTAAACTAATAAAGCAAAACCTATTGTTTCGCTTCGAATTAACTTGTAGGCTGCGGAATTTTGCTGGTATCTTATTTCGTAACAAAATTGATACATTAACATAAGATTTTCCTACTTTTTTAATATTAAACTCATATGAAATACGTTTTTTTTTTTTTTTTTTTTTTTTTATAGAGCGGGTAACGGAGCAGGTGGGTCACCTAGTGAGGTGATCACCACCGCCCATGAGCACTCACAAAGTTACCTTTATGAGACTGTTACCGACTTTCGAAGGTGGGTGTAGGCTCTCTTTTTAA
>CAJQZN010038359.1:0-32335 GCA_907164685.1 Colias eurytheme | reverse complement strand
ATTGCTCTGGCGGGTCACGAGTGGCTGAATTGGTCAGGCATCCGCCCTGGAATGGCGCGAAAGGATGCGGGTTCGAGTCCCGCCTCGTGATCGAATTTTTTCTATTCTTCATAAACTTATATTTATAAAGCATTTGAATGCCATAAAACAAAAAATATCAATTTCAACAAAAAAAGGTCGTGTTCCATCGTTACAATATTGTATACACTGAAAAGTGTTTCATATTGGTTGAGATGGTTGTTAATCATCTCAATAGATGGCGCGCGGTGTGTCCCTTAGACACATAAAACTGAAAGAATAGAATAAATTCGATTGCTCTGGCGGGTCACGAGTGGCTGAATTGGTCAGGCATCCGCCCCGGAATGGCGCGAAAGGATGCGGGTTCGAGTCCCGCCTCGTGGTCGAATTTTTTCTATTCTTTATAAATTTATATTTATAAAGCATTTGAATGCCATAAAACAAAAAATATCAATTTCAACTAAATACATCCTTTTAAGCCATAATTAATATGATCAACAACAACAAACCATAACTAACCATTATCAGTAAACTAAACGCGTTTATTAATTTCGCGAGTCTGCACGCAAATTTAAGAGAGCTGTAATTAAAATTTACAACATAAAAAGCCCAGAGTTAATTACTGACATGAAATATATGTTCATAGCCGACCGTTGAAACTGCAAACTAGTAGCTAGGCTTAGCTTCGGATGAGTATGTATGCTAATTCATGGTGTAAACTCATTGTATACAATTCCTAGGAAATGTATGTAATTCCTAAAATCGCACGGAAATGTGTGAAATAAATTATTTTATACACATTTCCTAGGAAATCTATACATTTCCTAAATAGCTATCGTAAATGTAAAACATTTAAGATATTGATATGTCGCAGGCAAATTGTATATAATCTGGCCGTTTACAAACGGTCGGCATTTTGTAGTAACTATGCCGATAATTCGTAATCAGAAATTTTTGGTTTGGATAAGGCTGTGGGTTAGGTTAGGTTCGTGTTTTTTAAAACTACACAGAAATAGGAGCCCCACGAAGTGGGGCTCCATCGGCTCGCGACCGTCTTTTTGTAGAATTTTGGAAAAAGACGAATTTTCGGCATATTAAAACAGCTAGTCGTAATGTAATACGGCGGATTATACAATCCGACTGCGCCAAATATACGCGGGGACAGCGGGACGAGGGGACTGATTACTTGCCAAATGAAAATTTGATTTTATAAGAATAAATATAAGTTGATTTTGTGATATTTACGTTAAAAGTTAGATAGTTGATTTTTAAAATGTTAATTAGTAAGATAATAATATGAATGTTGGGATTTGGTAATATTTTCAATAAAACTTCTTCTTTACAACCGATGTATTTAATAAAAGTTAAACGCATTACATTACACAGCAGTACAGCACAGAGCAACCAAGAAAAGGACAGATAGCACCAAATGTCAAAACGAGAAACTTCAAACATTTACAAAGACAGTTTGTACCATAGCATTCACAGATACACATAAACTACATTATAAATTTATATACTCAACACTCCCACCTAAATTTATAAGGTAGACATAACAACTTAACTGACAACTAAATGTTTTTTAAACAAACAAAATATTCTAGTTAACTTCATACATTTTTCATAAAGAACAAAATATAACTCCTCTAATACATAAACTACAAACTGTTTTATTCCCAACTTACATACACTTTTTATTCCAAATTTTATATAAAGTTAAATATTATTCTCAACTTACATACACTTTTTATTCTAACTTTATATAAAGTTAAATACTAGACACACTTATATGAAGTTTACAAAAGTTAAACATTAGGCACATTTATATGAAGTTTACATAACATTAAACATTTCTCATAATCTTATCTCTAATAGAATTAAATTTAATTAAATAACGTAGAATTCTTTTCACAGCTATAACATGTGAAGGACCTGGATTATTGACATACCTGCTAACAACATTTACAGCATAAGCTATGTCAGGTCTAGATATTGATGATAAGAATAACAATGCTCCCACCGCTTCTCTATATGGGAAATTAATAAGTTTATCACTAACTGTATTCTTAGACAACTTTACATTTACATCAGCGGGGGTACTGCTACCCTTAGCATCTAACAAATTGAATCTATTAATTATTGTTTGAATGTATTGACTTTGACTTACACTAATATAACCTTTTCCTTTATCTATTTCCATTCCAATAAAAGAATTACAGTCTAAAGTCTTAATCTCAAATGTTTGCATGAATATTTTTATTATTTCAGATAAAACAACTTTACTTTTAGCCAGTAACAAACCATCATCAACATAAAGAATTAATATTACTTTAACATCTTTAAAATATCCTACAAATACACAATTCTCAGATGGACATGGTTTAAATCCATAAAAAGATAAAAAAGAACTAAATTTTTCATTCCAACATCTCGATGATTGTTTAAGACCATATATAGATTTAACTAACTTACATACTTTTGAAGACTGTGTTTCCAAACCCTCAGGCACCTCCATGAAAATTTCCTCGGAGAGCTCACCATACAGGAAGGCCGTCTTCACATCAAATTGCTCGATATGCAGTTCATCTCTCGCAGCAATGCTCAGCAACACCCTGATGGAATCATACCTGCTAGTAGGGGAAAAAATCTCATTATAGTCTTCGCCCTTGACTTGTGTGAACCCACGTGCACACAGTCGTGCTTTGAATCGTACTATTTCTCCATCTCTATTCTTCTTTATAGTGAACACCCATTTACAAGAAACAGGCTTCTTCTCAGTTCGATCAGTTAATAACCATGTTTTATTTTTTTCATGTGACTGAAGTTCTTCATCTATAGCTTTCTTCCATAGGTGAGAATTTGGACTATTCATTGCTTCTTCATAAGTGTTAGGTAATTCTAATTCAGTTATATTTACTTCCAGGTTTCTATTCCGACGTGGACGTAGTGTGATGTTTCTCAGTTCTTCCTCTTCCAAACATATACTTCTTGGAGGGATATAAGTTACATCTAAATCCTCTGAGCTCTTCATACTATCATCAGTACTGCTTTCTTGAAACTCATCCTCTGGAGTAGACCTTGTAAAATGATCTTGATCTCTTTCTTGTGAAGCTGTTACTTCTACAAAACTTTGTTTTTCTTCTGGCATACTGTATTCATCGAATTTCACGTCCCACGATATTATAATCTTTCTAGTATTTTGATCAAACATCCTGTAGTTCTCATGTTCATACCCAACTAACAACATCTTCACACTTTTCTTTGCAAGTTTCTTTCGCTTTTCTTTTGGTACATGTACATAACCAATGGACCCAAATATTCTTATGTGTTGCAAGTTAGGCTTAACTCCATGCCACAGTTCAAATGGTGTAACATTTCCTGTTTGGCTTGATGTACCTCTATTTAATAAATATATTGCACAGTTGACAGCTTCTGCCCACAAGTTTAAAGGAATGTTTTTCGCATACAACATAGTTCTTGCACTTTCCATGATTGAACGCATCTCTCTCTCTGCTCTCCCATTCTGTTCAGGGGTATAAGGGGCAGTACGTTCATGTGTTATTCCCTTATTCTCCAGATATGATGTAAATTCTTGGTTCACATATTCACACCCATTATCTGTATGTAATATGTGCAAATCATGTTGAAATTTGTTTTTCACTATTGCATTATACATACTTAAGAAAACATTGAAATACCTCGCTCTTATGCTTTATGAAGTAAACATGGCGGTAGCTTGTAGCTCCATCTTTGAATAAAACAAAGTACTTCATACCAGACACAGAAAGTTCTTCTATAGGGCCACAAACATCACTGTACACAATTTCACCAGGCTGTGTTGGACCTCTGGTTTATTTACAGAAAGGGCGCCTTGCTTGCTTTCCATACTGGCACGCTTCACAAATAAAATCCTGATTTCCACTCAATGTAACAGGAATTATACCATTTTTACACATATTCTGAAGTTCCTTCACATTTAAATGTCCCAATCTGTCATGCCAAACTTTTATATCTGTTTGCACAACATTACAACTTTCTTGTTTTATTGTTTTGACATCTAACTCATATAGGTTATTTTCTGATAGATATGCCATCATAACAACAACATTATTCTTCATAATCATTGCCTTTTCATTGCTCTTCATTATCATATATCCTTTTCTTGTCGCAGCTCCTTCCGAAAATAAGTTTCTTCTCAAGTCGGGTACATACAAAACATTTTCAAGTTTACACCTCTCCCATGAACCATTAACCTTTTTGTCTATCAGTACAGTTCCTTTACCACATATTTTTATATTCTGTTTGTTACCTAATTTAACAGAATTGTTCTCTTGGCACTCGTTAAACTCACAGAAGTAGTCCCGCTTGAATGTCATATGCATTGAGGCTCCACTATCAAGAATCCATGCCTCTTCATCATGTTGCTTCAGTGCAGCGCTGAAAGCCAACATATTGTTAGGTTTCTTATCATGCTTTCTCTTTGGCAGTCTGCAATCTCTAGCGAAGTGGCCTCTTTTGTTACAATTATAGCATATGAATCTATGACTTGTTTTTTGTTGATCTTTTGAAGTTTTCTGTTTATTTTCACTTCTTGATATGAAATTACTTTTTGATGTCACTAATGCTGTCTCACTAACATTTATATCATTGGCAAAGCTGGCTTCTTCATCTACTAGCCGAGAAGTGAGGTTTTGAATTGTTTGACTTCCTTCATCAAGTGACAACCATGCCTGTCTAAGTGAACGGTATGTTGATGGTAATGTACTTAGAATTTTTGTCATAATTGCTGTGTCACTGATTTTCTCACCAGTCTCCCGTAGTTGCTTTGCCAAGCTTTCTACCTTGGACACATGCTGTGCCATATTATCGTTGCCATTATATGAATATTGATAAAATTTTTCATGAATCAACATCTTGTTGTATTCAGATTTTTGTTCATAGATAGCTTCTAATTTTGACATAACTTGTTTAGCAGTCTCGCAGTTTTCTATTAAAGATATTTGGTTTAAATCCATGGACGATGTCAGAATGAACATTGCCATGCCATCATCTTTGTCCCATTGCACTTGCGAACTGGTTTCCGTAGGTCTTGCCTTCTCGATATTCAATCCTTTTGCTCGTAATGCACATTTAACTTGAAATTTCCATTGTTTAAAATTTCTTCCGTCAAACTTCTCAATTTTCATTGAGTTCGCGACCTCCATTTTAGGTTAGTTTTTACACCGGTTGTAATCTTGCTCTTTTATAGATTTCTCTTATTGAAAATATATTTTAAATATGCCTGGGCCCATAACCTGTTGGGATTTGGTAATATTTTCAATAAAACTTCTTCTTTACAACCGATGTATTTAATAAAAGATAAACGCATTACATTACACAGCAGTACAACACAGAGCAACCGTGAAAAGGACAGATAGCACCAAATGTCAAAACGAGAAACTTCAAACATTTACAAAGACAGTTTGTACCATAGCATTCACAGATACACATAAACTACATTATAAATTTATATACTCAACAATGAACATATTATGTAATATTATTATAATTTTACGGTATGACTGTTACCCGCACAGACATGTATCAAGATAGACTAAGCGAGTGTATGTACTTCCCGTGTCCAAACTAAGATTATGAAACTTACTTGACGCTGGCCTACACTCAGTCCGCGCTTGCAGTTCGCCAAGGAAAGACGTGAAGCTGAATAAAGTAAAATGCCGAATTACGCCGTTATAAACTGTAGAAACTCCACAGCTGTGAGTGGCCGAGTTAGCAGAGATGTTTCCTTCCACCGGTAAGTAATTTTGTAATCAGAATATGCACTATTTATTTTAAAATCAAATAAAGAATATCTGTGGAAAACGATCGTGACAAACACGGATACCAAATCATACGAAATGATTCGGAATACATTGCGGCTTTTACTTGGCACGGTAAAGATCGAGTCGTATGATAACAAGCAATGAATAGCGTCTTCTCATTTTTCTGTTCTCATTTTTCTGTCCAATTTTGTGGTTAGTGATGTTCATTTGATGCAACAGTTCTCGATTCTAATCGATTTTATAATCGAACAGAAAAATGATAATTTGAAGGAGCAATTTTTCAGAAAAAAAGGCATAGATTTTTTTTGTCATTTAATACGACTTGACCTAGAACTTTTAAGTATTTTAATACAAAGGTAGTAAAAATAAATATTATGACATGGACGCCATTAGTTAAAGTGTCATCTTGGGAGTTTTTTTAGAAAACTCCTTATTGCTTAGACTATGTTTGTTTTTTCAGTTTTCCAAGTAACCCGAACATAAAAGAAAAATGGATTGATGCAACGGGACATAAAGATTGATTGATTGACAGTTTCATTACTTTCTTTCGATGGCCTCTCTAGTACGTAGTACACGGTAACTCAATGGGCATATGTAAGAAAAAGCTAAAACACATTAGTTTACTTGTTAGAATATTAAAAGGTTTATAAATTTATTTTATCATTCCTCTGTCTATGGTAATTATCATTTTTCTGTCTTGAATCGATTTAGTAATCGATTACGATTCATTTATTTAATTACCTCTTAGACATAGATCTAGTTTGATCTGATTTCTTTCGATTTACTTCGATGGGATAGGACGATACTAGAATCGCCGCGCGAGTGGCGTCCTAATCGATTTAGCGTAAAATGAAATTAACATCACTAAAAAGCGCTCGTGACGTCATAACGCGTCAAGGTCAGTACAAAAAATATGACACGCTTGGTTTTCATACAGATCGCGGTACTTGCGTAGTCTATCTATGTCTGTGGTTACCCGATTGTATCAATAAAAGCTATAATAAAAAAAAATAACAACGTGTTTTATTACAGAAAGCATTTACTTTACACATTTCCTAATACGATATTGGAATTGTATACAATTCCTAGGAAGATTATACATTTCCTAGGATATGCATGCATTAAATAGTTTTTTAAGCAATATTTTATACATTTCCTAAATGGTATCGGAATTGTACACATTTCCTAGGAATTGTATACAATTCCTTGATTTCATACATTTCCGGTAACATACATACAAAATTTTGTCGAAATCCATCTAGACCGTATACCTTTTTTTTTAACGTTGGGAAATGCATTTACGCATCCCCCTCTGCAGTTTTTCTGCGTGAGGGGGTATGTGGGACTCGTGAGAAGCCATACCCGCTAAAACCCTACGGTGGCCACTGTTCACAACAGAATCTATATCGACTGTTCACCTTCGGCGGCAGGGGTTAACAGCCAGGATTTTTTTTAATCTACACCGTATACCTATACTATAAAGTAGTAATAATGATAGGCAAATAGGCATCTAACTTCTGCATTTATAATTTTATAACCATTCTTAATACGATATCTAATTCATAGAAAAAATATTACCTAAGTGGTAACCTATATTGAATATTTAATTTGAAACAGACTTTGCTATTTTTTTTTCTTCTTTTTGATGAATATAATTTTTCCGTCATTTCACATTTCATTGAAAGTAATCTGTTTGTCTTTGTAAAATTATATATGTCGGAGATCCCCCCCCCTGATATTACCGAATGCAAGCGCATGACTCACGAAGTGCACTTGGACATGGCCGTGGTAGCGGACGGGCATTCAAGTGTTGGAGCTCGTGCCGAGCGGACTTGTCTGTTCGAGTCTATATCAGTCTCTATATTAGTTTGAGTTTAGATTCACTATACGAAGTATTCATTTCAGTTCATTAGTGATTGTCAGTGTTAGATTCCGTTTATGTCTTTTGATGCTCGAAGTTACCCAAGACGCCCACTGTAGAGGATATAACCAGCCCACATAGTCTTAGAATCCAGCCGCCGCCGATATCAGAAGCGGGATTGCTTTGAGCACAAAGAATAAACGTGATTTTTACAATCGTCATGTGGTAATGTAGACGTGTTATAAAATTATTTTGGAGGTGCAAATAGTATCATGCGACGTTTAATCGTAGCCATAAGAAAACCGATGAGTGCTTACAATATACAACAAGTGGAACAATAACGTGCGTGATGTAATGCCATTGTCCGTTGATCTGTGTTTTGAAAAAAGCCGTTAAAGTTATTATTTGTTACTATTTGCTATTTATGATGCGTTAAAGTGCTTTGCAGTGTCTATCATGTCTCTTAATTTATTTTCTGGTAGCAGGGGACACAGTAAGGAGAATTGTTACAGTATTGTGTACCGTAATGTGACTATGTTGAGCCCGCTGCGGCTGCTTGTGTTAACTTGCAGGGTGGCGAGCCAAGCGACGTGAGTGCCTGTCGGTGTGTGTCGTCGGGTTGTGTGCGTCAGTGGCTTCTTGGCAATATGTGAGCGTGAAGGAAGTTGCCACTTCAACCGTGTTGTCGCGTGTTTCACGGTTTGACAAGCGTTTGCAGCGTGTTGCCCTTGCTACTGAGATTGTTTCCGGGGATTGCTGCAGCGAGAGCTCAGGGCAGCCGTCTTTATGCGGTGAAGGGCTCCGCAAATTAGTGACATTTACAGGACAAGTGCGAGGCGTAACAGGGCTGCTTCGCTGACTGTGTGCTATCAATAAGTTTGTAGGAGACCTGCGTGTGAATGCCATTCGCGGACAGCAGATGGAGGGCGCGCGACGGATCAGCAGTCCTCTTAGTGCAGGGTTTAACCATCGCGAGTCATTTGTTTCATGTGTGGCGTGTCTGGCCACTTTGCATCGGAGAGCACGAGCGGATAAGGTGCTAATAATTGCACTAGGCATAGAATCACCGAAAACCAGCAGGTCAGGTACATCCACGTTGCCTGAGCGCAATCATTGAGTCAACACGTGCCGTGTGGCAAACTTATGGACAACTGTGAGTCATACATGTTTAGTTTTGTTTTTTTGGTGCTGAGTGTACCCTTATCAGAGATATAATTGCTAGTAGCAAATTGACTAGTAAGCGTTTTTAATAATAACATTAATTTTAAAATAATCTGTTAACATATTGTAGACAGTTCATAACAAGGTTTATGGCAAGTTACAATAGGCGATTACTTTTTAGTAATTTTAATTTGTGCTGTGCCTAATCATAATTATGATAGCGATGCTAGCTTATTAGGTTGAGAAATTAAACACAAAGTTTACATGTGTGATATCCTAATGTGTTACATTATTGCGTAATAATGTTCTTATTTGTAACAAGTCTGATACGATAAATTGTTTTGATTTTTAACACGCTTACATTTGGCTTCCTTTATTGTTCGTATGTAACGAACTCGATTTTGAAGTACCTACTTTAATGGACAGATTTAGTTCAAACTGTGTACATTTACTAGGGAATAGTGACAATACAATAATTTCATCTTATTGAAGCGTGTTGCTTAGTTAATTGAGTTTCTCTCTAATATACACTGGTACCGATAGAAGAAAGATACCTAGCGGTTTGGTAGGCTTACGTAGGGACATAAGTCCAACATGCAGAGGCGTGAATTTCAATTAGAGAATTTTAATGTGTTGTGTTTTAGTGTATTATTATTATTGCATTAGCACTGATTTACCATCTGAGTTACAGTTGAAATATGTGTCTGTTCTAGAGGAAATTTGTGCGTTGAACGAGCAGCAGATTGCGTAACAAAGTGTCAATGAGTTTTTAACAGCTGGATTAGTGAAACCAAGTAGCTATCTGGTCAGCTTCTGACGTGGAACAAGGTACAGTGCGTATCCAGATTGTAGTAAGGAATGGAGAGAGTGCTTTGAGGAAGGTAGTATCTTCTTTCAACCTATCCAAATGTGAGTTTTGAAAGCAAAGTGTTGAATACTTAGGCTTTGTTATTAAGGATGGTAAAGTACAGTCACATAGCTTATACAGCTTCTTATTTCTGTTTGTTTATTAACAGTTTTCATAAATTATAACACTATTGTTTATGCTTACAAGTTAAAAGGGAAGTAAAATTGATAAGTGATTACTCATCATCACATGAGCTAATCAGTCGAACGTTTATTAGTCTTTTAACATCACAGCCTATTCTTATGGTGTATGACCTCAGTTCACATAGATGCGAGCGCGGATGGATGTGGTACTGAACTGATACAGAAACATGATCGTTAGTAGCATCCAGTTGCTTACTACAGACGTAGAACTACTGCCTTAGAGACCAGGTTTTACTCCCATGCACACGAGACCGCAGTTTAAGTTGCAGCAGCATAGCAGTGGTTAATGCAGTTATGCACTTCAGGTATTATTAACAGGTTTGCAAGTTTGCAGTGGTGACTGATTGCAATTCGGTGGGAGCCGTTTAGTAAAAAGCAGAGTAGTGTCTTCACGTGTTCACAGGTAGAGAGGGTCTGTCTCCAGTCTATCGACTCTAATATCATTCATGACAGAGATAAAGGGAGTTAGTATAAAGGAGGTTGGTTGCCTTTCGAGTTTCGCGCAATGCACATTCGCTGTCACAGTATGTATTTCGATTAATGCAAATTGTATGGGGCAGAATCAAGTCAACATAGCTGAGCTTTCTGTTGACTGGTTGCCAGGACCATGAGAGGCATTTGGACGTGCAGAATGAGTTGTTACATGTTGAGTTATTACTGTTGTCTGGAAGACATATGCGGTAAGGTTGCAAATTATTTGTCAAGGTGCAGATAAAATGGTAAAAGATCATAATATCCACGATTTAGTCATGCATCTGGGCTACATGTCTAAGTTCGGGCGTAAGTTCGTTGTGCACTTTATCACTTGCTAAATCTCTAAGCCTAGCTCAGGTTTCAGGCAGAACTCTTAAGTTAGTATTCCGTGCACATTGATGCTACAGGGGAAACTTAGTGGGAAGAATGATGTTAAGGAGTATGTTTAAGTCTAATTGATTCTTTCACCCGATATGTTTTGCTCTATTACTTTAAAAATGTGTAGAGTGGTTAGTAGTACTAGAAGTAGTATAACGACACTAGAGGCCAGTGTTAATTTGTTTTGATAACTAGCCAGTATTATTGATAATCTGGCAGGTGCTTAGAAAGTAAATGTTTTCTCAGTTATTTTGTAAAAAAAAAAGTTACATTAAGATGTAGTCTCCACCGGGGGTAGTGGTGTTAATGATCAGATAGATAGTGACGAGTACGCTGAAAAGGTGTGCTCATGGCAGTCATCATTCATCATCGTCATCGATATAGTCCACCACTGGACATGGCGTCATCGTCAACATAATCAGCCTTTTGCGGTACACTGCTGGACATTATCGTCGTCGTAAACATCATCTGCCTTTCGTAGTCGCTGCTGAATATGGAAGTCGTCATCGTCATCATCATCAACATCATCAGTCTTTGGTTGTTCAAACATCGATATTGTCAAGATGCGTTAGGTGACGTACGACTGGCAATGAACTTCACTGTAAAGTGTTACAAAAGCTAGATAGTTGAAGGAGCTATTATTTGTTAAAGGAGACTTTGGGGTTAATGTCTGTAATTGATAATGAAGTCGATCAAGTTATGATAAAAGTAAAGCTTCTCTGAATGGAAATTTAATGTTGGTGATAATCTTCTTTTCGAAATTGAGGAAATAAATCAAAGCAAGCTTGACTTGAAGTTGAAGGGTACGCTTAAAATTGTTGAGGTATAGTTATTAATGCCGCTTCAAATAATTAAATTCCAAAATCCTCACAACAGAGTCAGGAAAATATCCGACCATGAGGTTATTAGTAGTAGCTAGTAGTGGTAGTAGTTAAAATGACGTAAGAGCTTTGTGTAAAAAGGGAGATGTAAAATGTTTTATCTGGATTTTGTAATGCATTTTAGGGCCGTTTGTTGAGTGGTAGTAGATTCTTCGTTACGTTGGTGCGTTAACGAGTAATGTCGTTGTAGCGACGGGCTATCCTTGCTTTCGCTGGTGCATAAGCAAGATGAGTCGTTGTAGCGACGACATTTTGAGTTGTCCTTGTTTACGTTGGTGCGTTGACAAGATGAGTCGTTGAAGCGACGACCTTTTTGAGATATCCTTGTTTTCGTTGTTGCGAAGCGAGATGAGTCGTTGTAGCGACGTTATTAAGTGTTAGCCTCATTTCGTTGGTGCGGAATTGTGGTGTGTCGTTGTAGCGACGATGTTCCGTGCTTTATTTATTTCTTTGGTGCGAAATTGCGGTGAGTCATTGTATTAACATTATTCAGTGTTGTGTTCGTTTCGTTGGTGCGAAATCGACAAGAGTCGTTGGTGCGACGTTATTCATAGCTATTCTCGTTTCGTAGGTACGAAATCGAGGAGAGCTGTTGGTGCAGCGCTGATTGATGAATAATGATTATTGTTTGTTTTAGTGACGACCTAAAATGGTTGACGAGAATCAGTATGGCCGAGCAGGATACTGTGAGTATGTAGTCTTTGCAGAGACCTCACACGAGGACGTGTGATCGTCAGAGATGGCCGTGTCGGAGATCCCCCCCCCTGATATTACCGAATGCAAGCGCATGACTCACGAAGTGCACTTGGACATGGCCGTGGTAGCGGACGGGCATTCAAGTGTTGGAGCTCGTGCCGAGCGGACTTGTCTGTTCGAGTCTATATCAGTCTCTATATTAGTTTGAGTTTAGATTCACTATACGAAGTATTCATTTCAGTTCATTAGTGATTGTCAGTGTTAGATTCCGTTTATGTCTTTTGATGCTCGAAGTTACCCAAGACGCCCACTGTAGAGGATATAACCAGCCCACATAGTCTTAGAATCCAGCCGCCGCCGATATATATTTCAGCGGGAGAATATTTTTTTTATCAGGGACAGGAAAATTCCTTGAGTTGCAAGTTCTGTGAAGTTTTCTCTTGATTGTGGTAATTCTATTTATACTTGGGTTGAAACCCTCTTTTATACGGGGCACATTTACGGATCCAGAACATTCTTCAGTTAAGTTAATACGTCACATAAAAACTGGTATATTATTAATAATAATTAGATATTATAGCTAGTAATCATAGTAATCCACACTTTCAAGTTCAACGTAATTAATATCTATTTAAAATGAGAAAATATTTTGTTTATATCATAGCGTATCGATATTATGGTTATGGTTTTTGTTTGAGGGGGAAGATACATCAATACGATGAGCAATATTAAAATAACTACATCCTAATATTCACAATGTGTATGTCTTCTCCGTAAAATGTCAAATGCAGATTAATATTTTAGGGGCTTTGAGTTAGAGTTAAAGACTAGAGAAACAAGGAATTACGCAGTCATATTGTATTAAATACTATCAAACAAGCGAAGCTTTGAGCAAATTCAAATTATTATGATATTATCGACTTAAATTATGAAAATAAATACAAATATAATTCACATGAACAGAATATAAAGCGGACCAATTAAATGTAGTCTCTCGTTGCTTTCAATAACACTTTGTAGAGAGCCGTATAATTGAAGAGTTCAAAAGCGTTTCGGTGAATACCTATTTCAACTTAAATTGCATATAAATTGTCATCATAATTTTAATAATAGTATTTTTTAATCTAGTGTTTTTTTAATAACCCTTAAGTTTGTTATATTGTACTTAATATGTACAAACTGAATTGAGTTGCTTGTTATTGTATGAAAATTCCTTAATTAATATAGGTACTATGATATCAATACAATTTAGATTTTTAAATAGTATTTTAATTTTAAAATTGTATTGATATTATATCGATATTAGTTTTTTTTAATAACCCTTAAGTTGTTTATTTTGTACGAAGCTTCTTAATATGTACCTACCAACCGAATTGTTTGTTATTATTAAATATCAAAATGAATAAGCAATGAGAGAAAAAGGGCTATTGACCCTGTATCTTTATTAACATCATATTCAACGTTGGATCTAGAGACCAAAACATACACGCTTTTTAATAATAAATTGATTGGATAATAGGAATTGTAACTCGTGAGTTTGCTAAATGCTAATAAGCATTTAATTTTTAGCTTATTAAATGATATACTATTCAATTAGGCTATTGGTGGGTTTGTTGATAATATAACGGAACAACGCGATATTATAATTGTGTAATGTATAGTCAAACGTATTAAATCTACTCCTAAAAGTAGGAACTGAAAGTACGTCAGAATTACAGATGATGATGATTGCCTGATTGATGAATTTGTTACTACATTCTTGCAAATAAATGTAATCTGAATTGGAATTTGACAGATTATTTTCAAATATTTAAAACTATCTATTTAGTTGTTATATATATATAGCGCAATCGTTTAAACTGTATAGCAATCTACAAAAAAGTGGAATGATGTACTACTCGTCAAGCTTCTATCAGATATTAGTAAAAACTAAAAAAACAATTAAAACAAATTATTTCAACGATCCGTACAGATTAACAGACATTGGTCATGATATTTTTTAATATCTCACATAATAACATAAAATCAATGTTGAAACTAATCGCCATTATATTCCTTAATTTCTTAGTTTAAATTACTTAAGTTAAACAAAGTGATTCAATAATAAAATGTTAAATATATAAAGAAGATAATATATCTAGCAAGAGTCTACATAAAAAATAAAAAGATATGGGAAATTTGTCGATGTTATTAGAAAAAACATACCAAAGTCGTTCAGCGGTAAATCGAACAGATAACAGGAAAGTTGAGAAAATGTAGTAATAAAAATATTTACGTTCCTGAAAGCATCTCGTATATGCTTTCTGAATGCGGATAATCCAGTTCAGAATGTTAAAACTTAACATTATGTACGATAATTTACGGATATTATTCCTCATTAATAAAAATTTGAAATCCTTTGAGATAAAAGTAGTATTCAATTAACTAAACTACTGATTATTTGCTTACGTCGGTAAGCAAATCAATAAATGCAAATAAATGGTAAAAAATATGTAGTTACAATGACGATTCGCGGTCGCTTTTAAAAGAAGATTAGTTGAGTAAATAATGGTTTGATGTGATTCTGATTACCTATGAACCTGTGAATTTCTAACCTAAATTATAGGTCAAAATGAAATACCTAATAGTCGAATATAACGACATTATTTCAGAGATAATCGCTCATGTAAGGGAGTAGTACTATCCAGGTCGATATGAATATTTACATAAACTAGATCGCTTCGTTCTGGAAATTTGACCTTTCCGCTCTAACGATTCTAACTTGCGTTCACAGAAAGTTGGAACATACATTCGGTGATAAATCTGATATGTGGTAGGAATACTAGAACATACGAATGTGATGTAAATGATAATTTTCAATAAACGGTCCTGATGAATAAATTATTGTTTCTTGCACTTCTTTCTGAATGTATCATTCAACTTATTCTATCTTTCGAATATTATGTAAAACAGTTGAATGAAATAATCAACCATCCACACGCGACTTTAATTACCAATAAGTGTAGCGATATCAGATTCACACAAGTATAACATTGGCATATTGTTCAATAAAACCTCAACATCGATATTTTACCACGATGTAAACAACACTTCTATTATTCGCAGATTACGACGGCTGGCTTAACCAAAGGAGCATGTAAATAGGCTGATATCCAACGTTAACTATCGCTCACACAACATGCTATAATCAAGGTTCATTTATCATTCCCAACCTGAAAGGATACGTCGACCCTTTGCGGACAAAGCGATGAGAAAGTTCGCAAAACATCGCGTTAGTACGTGCCTCCCGTAATGCTATTCATCTAAATTTCCGTATCATTGTTGTTACAAATAATATGTCTTCCGTCTAATCGAAATGTAATAGATCGTAATGATGGGTAATTTCTGATTGTATTTGTATATAGATGTGATTGAAAATCGAAATGTAACGTGGTATAATTATGTATTAAAGTAATTTTTTCTTCTAAGAATTATGACATGTGTTAACACATGAGTTTTATGTCAAGGTATAACTTACGAAGTTTTATGTGGTACTCAAACGATTAGGTATTTTATGACGATTCACAACCCTTTTAAAAGGAATAAGATTGAATAAGTAAATTTTTGTTATAGTAGTTTTTTTGTTCAAGTTTATATCAGGCAATTAAGCATGCAACTAGACATCTACATAATGAAGCATTTGAAAAGCACCTCGATCATAAAGTATTACTTGATTACCTTTTTACGTGAGGAATGTGTTGTGGCTATTGATAAACTATTTATACCTACACCATGTTTGTGTTCAAGACAATATCGCATAAATTGTACTAAATTATATATTATATTCTTAACAAATCCTTAATGCAAATATATAGCAGATTTGGTAAATGTAAAATATTGCCCTAAGTAGCGTCTAATGTATTCAATCAGTTCTATTTAAGGTAAAGAATGATTCAAGTACAATCTTGAAAGGTGGCCGGTGTAGCAAACGGCCAACCAGGGAAATAAATTGAGAGTAATTTTATCACCGAACCTTTCCGTGAAAAACTTTGAGTGGGCGGGTGTGGGGAGATGTTTGCATGCTGAGGAACGCTAGGTTTATTGTTTCTTGTAATAAAACGGGTGAAGCCGAGTTGTTTTCGAGTGAAATTCCCTTTTTATGTGTGCTCAGGTGTTAAAGTACTCGTGTGACGAATAGATAGCGATATAAAGGAACGACAGATACTTTGTTGGATTATTTTTATAGGCCACTCATCTACTTATTCGATATACTTAGATATGATAGAAATAATTGTCCTAAGTTTGTCAAAATATTTACTGTATATAAACATGTCTAGAAATATGTAGGCATCTATCGATAAAGGTACCTTACCAATATTACAACAATAATTTTTAAGTCGCAGTAAGTATAATATATCTATAATACCTCTATATTTTGGTCACATAGGCACCAAAATATAGAGGTATTGAAATACTGTATTAACAGTTAGTTAATATTAAAATTGCTAACATTAACTCCCTTACCTTTATAAATAAATCTGTCTATATACTTCGGTTATCCAACCCGTTGTCAGTTTTCATCAAGTTGCCCAAAAGCTTTTGGATTGATGTTACAACTGCTGTCTAAACATTTTCAGAGCTGACATTAGATTTGGTTTTCATAGCAGGGAAAAGAAAATAAACCTAAACGATCACCGATCAATATACTGACCGCTCTTGGGATCTCGTATCTAAATTTTGTAACCACCAGTGGGTTCAATTTATGGAAAACGTTTCTAATAATTTACATGGTATTCTTCTTCAATCCAAGTTTTGTTTTTTTCATAAAATTAAAATTTTTAAATTACCTATTAAAATTATACCTATTAGATAGATTTTTAGGTAGGTAGATAAGATAGATTTTTATATAGGTTTATACTGTAATGATAATATAATACCATAAAAAAGTTTTAAAGACAGGCCAAGTAAAACTTAGTTAAGAAAATTATTCAAATCACTGTCCATAATCGTTCATTAATTCAAAGAATTTAAGACAAGACCAACTAGAAATTGTCTTGATCAACTTTGGATACAAAAATAACATTCTTCGCATATTTAGTAGGCATTTCTTAGAAGCAATTTTTCCTTGAAGCCCATTTGAAGCCTGACAAATTTTCACATCGATTAGTCTCAATATTTCTCTCTTTAAACAAACAGGATACTTTAGTGATGCACTTGAGCGAGCAGTTTTTCTTACTTATCTATGAGGAGGGAAAATGTTCCTTATTTACTATTCTCGCAAAAGAATTTCGAAGTTTACTGATCATTTAAAAATATTATCAATTCGAATGATAAAAGTTTATTCAAGACGAATTGCAATAAAAAATTCACTACATTAACACACGTTTAGTGTATATATAATTTTTAGTATGGCTGCTAATGTAATCATACTTGAAGAAGATACTATTGCAAATCCTGTAGGTATACCTACTATGGGTTTGCCTTAACTGATTCGATATGAACGCAGGTAAATCTTTAACTGCCAGTAACCGTCAGTACTAAACCAATTCTGAGCTAGATACCGCTTACGTAATCAAGCAATTTTCCCAAAACACGGTCGGCAACACATTACATGCGTTCGCGATATTTGAAGCAGAAACTTATTCACATTCGTTTGTAAACTGCTGAATAGTAAACAAACGCTTTTCAATCGACCTAAATGCAAATAGAACGCGAGTTTTTGTACTGTTGTTTTTTTATAAACTAAATACCTAACACATACAAAATACACAACCGAGTGAGTATTTAATTATTATACTAAATTACTGTTTCAATCGATCAAATAAAAATGTTGTAATTATAACAAAAGGTTACAAAAGCTCATCATCGAAATAAACGGTAACTTATGTGACGAGTAGAAATATCATCTCAAAGCCTAGAACATAATATCATACAGCAATAACAAAAATACTTACTCCAGTTTTCCAAGTAACAATCAATTTGCAAAATGTATACAATAACGGGCTTTAAAAAGCATTCAAAGAGACTATCATTCGCAGAATACACCGGTTTAACGCGTTCTTTCAATGGTTCACATAATGAATTATTAAAAACAACAACGATATAACTATTGAGCAACTTACTGAATAACTGATTTATTTTCCGTCTATTTTTATGGAAAATATTGCTAATATTTTATCGATTGCAACTAGCGGCTGCAATCTCTATTCACAAACTCCTATCCTAAACGAAAAGAAAATCAATCCAAAAAGACACATAAATACTTAAAAAGATGCCTATTATTGCCTAAGTATTTCATTATTTCTTAAATATATTACAAGACTAAAGGGAATTTGGAAAAACATGTACAAATTGCATTTGGAGACTTCTAACTCTCCACTCACGTATACAAAGTTTTCTTTGGGACTAACGAAATTTGTTAGTACGTTCCAACCATTATTATCCTCTGAACTCAACAAGTTACTTCTCCCTTAATCTACCTAATTGCGACTCTTTTGCAATACAACATTATTTTATAATACCGTGGTAATGGAATGAAGCAAAAAGCCAAGTCAATAAAGATTGGTACTTCAAAACAAATTGCATATATTTTTCTTCTACCAGATGAAAGCATTTAATCAATGGGAACATTGATTTTAGTAAAAGTGATAAAGTGGGAATTAGAGCAGATTCACGATAAATACGATAAATTAATTGATATAGATGAGCTTTAAGTAGTACTATTTCAGGCGTCACGTTTTATTCGAAATAATTACAGAGTGGACTAAAAGGTTTAGGACAAATCTCTCCGAATACTTTTTTTATATCTGGTATTAAAGGACTGTATTATTTTTGATTCGATTTATATAATTAGTAAAGTAAAAGGTTATTTTCTGTACAAAATTGACAACACAAGAAGACTCTTCCACCTCCGTCACACCTTTCGTTTTAGCAAGAATCGCAAGATGCCGATATATTATGTCATTTATAAACAGGTAATATTCACATTTTTCGCAAATTAATTTTTCAATAATAATTGAATACTCAACCTTAATTACAATAGATTTAATGCGCCACATCATCCACTTGATAGAATCCATTACGCTAATGAGCGGCATAATAGGCTTGTAACAGATTTGTTGACAGTGACGTAGATTGTGACGTATATCGGAATAATGACTATAGGCAATTATAATGTATATTTAGGACCTAATATAGTCACATGAGGACCACTTAGAAAACTATTTTTTTATACATAAAAGAAATGACTTTTATTCTGCTAAAATTTGTATATACAGTTTGAAATAAATACAGATTATGCTGATCATTGTTAAAGTACGAAGCAAATAATAATATATGAAAAAAAAAATGATGAGGTTTTATATTTGACTATTTATCAAGCAGAAAACTATGTTTATGAATTATATTTTGTTAAACCTAAACTTAAATATGCTTATGGGATTACCTCTGAATCTTAAAATGCTCAAGGGTGCTACAATTCGTCGTGAAAAGCGGTTCATATAAAAATGTATATGTCAACTTGAGTTCAGGGGTTACGGTTGCGTTAAAATTAGAATGCCAGAGTTCGATCCATGTCATCCGCAGCCGAAATCATTATTGAAATGCATCTACCCCTTACATCCAGTTTCACAAAGGGACCCGGGACAATTACTTTACCTGAAAATTCATCAACAATTTCTAGACAGTTTGAGATGTAACTCCATTATCAAAATTTATATCATACTTTTTCACAAAGAAAATCCGAAACAAAATAATAACGAAATTGTAAGTAAGTTACGACTTTCAGTTTTCTCTTTATTAAGTTATCATATTATTGGGTTGAAGATTTAAATTTTCGTCGAATGATTCACCAAGGTTAATTTCAACGTTAAATTAAATCAACTGATTTTTCACTAAAATAACCAAAGACTGGGAAATATTAAATCAAGTTCTCTCTGTTTTTATACTCTGTAAGTATTCCGTTGTGTAAACGCAAATTCGAGAACGTTCTTTGTGAAGCTCACAGAAAAATATTTCCTCTTTTACTTACCACAAGTTTCTTGATTCCCTTATTGTTTAGTGATAAATAAAGCGTAAAGAAGTAAACGGATGCTTATGCAATGTATTTTATTATACATAGTATTTAATATTGCATTTATAAATGTATAAGCTATAATTTTATGTAATAAAATCTTGAATATTGAAGTTAAAATTAAATCTCACAAAAAAATGCAGCTTACCTATCTACAGTCTACACACTAACATTAAGTATATGTTATGTAACTTAATAAATTAGATCAAATTTTCTTGTTTGTCAATTTAGTTTCACTATTATTTACCGTATTAAACTATTATAAAATAAATAAGGTACATACCTGATATAATACCACATAAGAGCAGCAACCATTTCACAACACTTGAGCACATTTTGGACGTTTTCATGTTGATTCACAGGCGGTGGCAGTCAAATATTATCACTATTATACTGAAGAAGCACATCGCGTTCTGAAACAATAATAATAAGATAAATTTGTTTAAATTATTGATTTAAAATACGAGGCTTGAGTTAAAGTTTTAAAGTGTTTTTCAATTAAAAAATCACACTGGGTCACTCCTGAATATCCATAAATATTTAAGAGGTATAAAAACAAATGTGAAATCCAAATCCTAATCAAAAGGCTATTTATCTGTTATGCAATTAAAATGGAAAAAGTTAAACCTTATAAAAATGTAATACAATACAATCAAAATGCAAAAAAGCAAGAATTAAAAATTCTAATTACTACGAAGAATATCGAACGATAAAAAATTACGTCTCGAAAGATCGTGACTTTTTTCATTATCGGAAAATCATTACTGAAAAGGGTATCAATGAGTCATTAACCGCCTTAAAAATTGGTAAGTGGCGTTCTTCCCTTCTTCATAATGGCAACATTATTATATTTTAATTGTTATTTTATCAGATCGTCGGCTTTATCAATTTGCATATTATTAGAGGTTTGTATTCCGTGAAATCATATTTACATTATGTTTCAGTCACGTTTTATGATGCTGGATTATTAACATTTTTCCCTACGTGTTTCCAATATTTAATAACGTAAAGGTGAACATGTTAAATAATAATGTTATGACCAATGTTATGACATGTGTTTTGTGTATGATTAAATTGTAGGACTATTATTAATTACATATTTATTATTCGAAGATAATTTGTTTTTTTCTATAGGTACCTACATGCCAATCGACTTCTTACTAAACTTTTTAATTAATGTATTTAAAAGAGAAAATACTCTTCTTTCTATTGCATATTACAGATACTTTTCATAACATTGAATAATTTACTTTATGTAGCGACAAGTATTAAGCGCGTCACACACGGTGAAGATACTATAATATTTTATCTTAAGATACTGTAATATTTTATATTACAGTATCTTAAGGTATCCGAACCCGAAATTTTGTGGGTCATTTGTAACAGAACTGTAATATTTTATACTACAGTATCTTAAGGTATCCGGTATCAGCGATCTGACCATCTTTTTTCTTTTTGTCATTGCGTACTTAGACCCCTGTAGAACCGCCATCCTGTTACAAATGACCCGAAACACTGACACAAAATTTCGGGTCATTTGTAATATTTTATATTAGAGAATCTTAACATAAAATATTATAGTATCTTCACCGTGTGTGACGCGCTTAACTGCCTGCGTCAGATATAAGTACTTTTTTGACTCTACTATATTTTATTTTATTTATTAGGTACTATTTTATTTCCTACCTCAAACGTAATCCTACTCACAATTCAAATACTGACCGACTATATAACAATAGAAAGGGCTGTGGATGAGACACCTTATTAAAGTTGAGTGAATTTATCTTTAAAATATGTTTCATTAATTTTTTTTTGAAATTTTAGAACAAAAAATTGCACACTTTGAAACTTCGTTAAAACATTCAACGTGTCGAGCATGGAAAAGTTTCGTCAGTGCAAAATGGAAACTAATTCGAGAATTACTAAATTTCCGATTCTTTAAAGTTTAAATCGTATAAAAGTCGGTAAGAACGAAGTGGCTAGTGGATTTTAATTAATTGAACGTCGATTCTATCTATTAGATGCACTCACTAGAATGAGGCTTAATGAGCTCTTAGGGGCTGTTATGTATGTGCTTTGATATAATATGTCTTATAACCGATTTATTTAATTAGCTGCTGTACTTGTAGATGTCGCGTTAGTTAATTGATAAGCAATAGTTAACACAGGTATAGATATTATGTTACTACAATGTTAATTAGAGATACTTTCATCCTGATGAAAGTAAATTATATGGTTGGAACCATGTTGGAACGATGTAATTCAAAAGCTGTTATATCCACATGATATAACAACTGTTGAATTGACTACCTACATCTTAAATAATTTTATTCATTACCTAATTAATTAGTACCTAAACAAGCGTTTTCAAAACAAAAAGTAATTGATTTGCGTTTTAACGTGCGGTACATTTAAATCGTGTCATCATAAAATACTACCTTTAATATAAGAAAACTTATATTCTAAAAATCAGGAAGATGTTAATGCAATAACGACTACATTGATATAAATCTTAATTAACTACTAGGTGTATTCCAAGCTACATCAATACTAGCCCCATACAGTTCAAACCATATCAATAAATTTCTATTAGAGGGCGCCGCCCAGTCTCACTTATCTATTAGGGATGCAGTTGCAGGATTGCGGTCACAGGCTGCTAGCGAGCATTGTTATGCTAATGGACTGAGCTTTATCATCCCACTCAGAAAGACCTCAAGCCACTATCACGTGTTTTGCTTTTAATCTCTAATAAAATTTTCAAGCGAGCAAAGGTTAAAGGAGCTCCAGAAAATTCGCCATCATAATTTCTGCGCACGAAATTTCAGAAATATTTTCCGCGGGTTTAAAGTTAAGCTTGACAATTTTCGATTTCAAATTGTTTTTTGGCGGCGCATTGAAATATCTGCATTGTTTGGACACCGAATTTTTCAAATGTGCTCTTTTTGCAGCGATGTACGATGTGAAAAATTATTGTATTGTTTTACTTTTTATTCGTCAGTCGAACCAAATTTTGTTTCATTCGGTTCGATTTATGTGATGTTATGTAAATTTTACAACAGACAACTTATAATTCGATTAGTACAATAAAAATATTAACGTTGGAACGGAAAATAAAAATTATTTTTTGATTATGCAGGTCTATCTGTACTGCATGATAAAAGATGCAATCCGTTTCATATAACTTTTGTTAATTATTCTCATTTTAAAAGTTATTGTTTTAAAATAGAAGCTTGGAACAATACGCATACGTATTTTTAGTCATGCATATTTTCATAACAATTCTTCACCGTTGGTTTTATAGTTCTTGTAAAAAATGGGACACTTTTTGTGTCTTATCAACAACAGATTAATATTTTCGGAGATTTTTCACATAATATTATAATAATTGATGATGTTTTACTACAGCGGTCTTAGCGTGATAATATTATAGCCTATAGGTAAGCCTGAATATGAAGACATAAAAGTAAGTAGGTATTATGCTTAATTCTCTAAAGATCTTTTACAGACAATAGCAGACACCCTATACCTATCTCACTGTCGTATGAAATGAAATAATACTCTACATAGTTATAACGAGAAACAATTCTCGCAATGCCTATAGGCTAGGCTATGAAAATGTATGTTATGAGAATCGTGATGAGGCAGTAATCCCACGTAATCATGGATGCAGTTGCATTGGAATTTAATATTTGCATTCCTGGATACTGCTCGTGTTATACATTTATTTGTGCTTAATATTATTATATAGAACGGCTTACTCGTGGCTCAGATATTAAGAACAAATTTCAGGTTGAATCGTATAATGAGGCATAAATAATAATTACAATATGCACACTACATTTTGTCCAGTATATTTGATCAGTTAATAATAATGTACAACTTATGTATACTAAATTAATATCACCAAAAGGTGAGAAAGGTGAAGCCGAAGAAGTGATGAAAAAATAATTAGGTATATAACCTAACCATTGCCAAAAATTTAAATCATAAATAACATGGTCATTGGACCATCGAAATTAATGAGATATAAATTGTTGTATCTCATTAATTTCGATGTTAACAAAAAATTACATCAGCGATTTAATACGATGTCGAAAATTGTTCCCACGGACACAGAAATATTATTTCTTATTAGAAATTTACAATAGGTCCCTACATACTGAAATTCTGTGCTTACTTACATGTTTTTAATTGATCGAAATAAAGAGCTCCTTACCTTTTTAAGAAAAATAAATAGCATCATTAACATAATAAGTTCTAACGGTGCCCTTACTTTAAATGACATTATCGATTTTCTATATAAACACAAGTACAGCATAGCTTGAAAGATTTATATGTTAGTCTTCATTTAAGCATTTAAATTTTTGAAAATAAAAATTCAATTCACAAAAGAAGAATGAATATTTCACAAGAAATATCAGCGAAGTTTTATATACCAGTGATATTAAAATTGCCTTAGCGCAAAGTTGACTTTATTAAGGGTAAATCTTGGAAGGGATTTTCGAAATCCTCAATCAAAGATAAGCCTATTGCCGCCGCCAATTTCTTTATAACTATGAATAAAAACAGGATTATATTAACAAGGTATAAAGTCTTATCTGTATTTAAATTCTAACTTGGTATTGTTACTTCTTGATTGAAGTAAATTTTAGGTTACTGTCTACCTGAATTATTAAAGAAAACTTAAATTAGGACCGGTTTCAACGTAAAAATTAGGTAGGTATCTGGATTAAAGTCGTAAAATAATAAATTTTTATTTTGTCACTAATGTGAAAAAGCATGCTAATTCGAATCACTTCTTGTATGTGATTTTGATTAACTAACAAAATTGCCACACCTTTTATTTTTAGAAGTAATTAGGTACATTCGAATAGAACTTACCAACTCTACTTAATCACGATTCAAAAGCTCACAGTAAAATTAATAGTACGAGTATGTAACTTAAGAGGAAATAACAATTTATTAACGTCATAACTAAATACAAGAACTGTAATATAATCCCCTTAATTGCACCCACAAGCTGTATCTAACTGCGGAATATGATTTATACGAACCAATTTATCCAAACTAATTTAATAACAATAGAATTTTTGAGCTAAATTCTTGAAAATTAATTTGAAGAAAGTCGCATAGTTTTAATTAAAGCTTGCAGCGCCGTCGCGAGGGCAATTTGTCACCGTGCTTTAGTAAATCTTCATAAATGTGCCCCAGATATTGTGTTAAGCCGTTGAAAGCTATAATAGATTGTTTAACTTGAGGTTAGCTGTGCATAACAATATTCTTAACGTAATACTTGAGACTGCACACCGTATGAAGTATCTTCGAAGAAGACCTAATCAATAACAGAGTGCACCGCGTAAGTATGATTTAGGAAAGACTTCAACGACCAGTAGTAGCTGATAATAGTAATTAATTGAAGTAACAAAAACATGTGAGATGCATGTTAAAAGAATACTTTATTTTTTATATTATGAAAAGATACAGAGAAAATAGACTTTAGACAAATAAAAGCAAAGATGAATGAGGAATTGAAAACATCTTATTATGTTTTATTTCGTCGGTTATCCTAGAATTCAAATTACATAGAGTTTACAACGGTACGTTTAAGTTAACTAAATGTTAGTTAACTAAGTTAACTATCAATATAAATTTCCAGATTCATCAATGATAATAACGACAAAATTTCACTAAGTTTCCATAATTTGATATAAAGAGATCGGAGCCTCCTATTTCCATATCTATAATAGTAATATTTTATTAAACATATCAATGATAATATTGGTTAAGATAATAATTACTTTCAAAACATGTATGTTATTATAATATTATTAGAAATATGTGGTTAGAGTCGAAAGAAATGATTTTCTTCGGTCATGATAAAATATCTTTATATATAAGTAAGTAATTTGGATTTTACTGAAACCTAACCGAAATTGAATTTTCCTGCGGCTTCTCGAGCCTGATTACATTTGTTTATTAGCTATACAATATACATATTATACAGTTCTTTTTACCGCCTTAAGTAACACAGTATTATTCGTACCTATTCTATTTCTCTCCATAATACACGGGTACCACCAGAAGGAAGGTACCCGGTCCTTTGGGAGGCTTACGTGGGGACACAGGTCCAACACGCAGAGGCCTTTTAGAGAATTTTAATGTGTTGTGGGACACCAGCCGCAGCCTGCCCATGACTGCACTATAGAGATACAGCCCTGGGCAGTCCGTGGCCGATGCAGGACTATTGTAAAATATGGGAATTAAAAATCTGGGTTATGGAAGGAGGTGTTCAGTGGATCGGTAGGTTGGGTCTATGGGGACTATGGACGTCTGCCTTTTCAATATTAAAAATTGAAAGTGATGTACCTATTCTATATTATTATTATTATAATCCCAAAAATATTTGTTATGTTAGCAGTTCACTTCTATAGGAAATTGGATTGCTACTTCGTGTTTAAATAAAAGGTTTTTTAAGTAGTATAGTAAAATTAAAACCTCATTGAAGAAATACCCTTATAAAACTTTGATGATCCGGTATCGGTTCTATCTTTGATTATATTATATCGCAAGGGTCAAAGTCTATATTTGATATTATTTCCGACTACATTAAGGTAAGCCTGGAGAGTGACAGCTGCTTGTCATTCATATAAATAGTAATGTTTAAACCAAAGGAACTGTAACATGGATCTAATTTATTGTTCTTGAAATAATAATTGTTTATACAGCGTTTGTCCTTAGGGGATAATTTGATATGAGCTTTTAGGTCTATTTATTGTCAGAATATAATTTGTCGTTCTGAATTCTTTTAGCGAAATATTATAATGTCTGATTCAAGAGCAATCCAAAAACATAGATGTTTTTCGCGGCTTCTGTACCAGACTGTTCATTTTTTTAAGAGGAAATATCTATAGTTCTAAGTCATATCTATTTCAACATGCGAGAGCTAACCTACAAAGAGATTCCCTTAAAAATTTCAGCTTAATTAAATTTAAACGTAACAAAAAACTTTCAATATTATGACAAAATATTGCCACTTTTATACTCGAATAGAATCGTTCGAAACTTTAAAAAGCCTTCTAAGAGGGTGAGCTTTAAACCAGTTGCAAAGTAATCAAAGTTTAAAACAGTGTGAAATAAAAACAAGGCGCGCGGGCAGTGTGCTCCCGTCAGTACTAACCAATATTGATGCACCCAGCGTTCAACGTTCAACTTAAGAGTTCGTGACAAATTATTTCATCTAGAACATTCTACACGTTTCGTTCCAATAACTCTTTGAATTGGTCATTTGTTAACCGAGGTTCCACGCGCAGCGCGTTTAAACGGTGGAGAATGACATTTTATACGAATTTATCATTTTTAATAGAAGTTTGGAGTGCGAGAACAATTTTATTAGGTGCGCATTTAATAAAGATTTTATGAAACTGTTAGTATGATAAAATTACCACTACAATTTGTATATATAAATTATTATAAAAGATATGATGTTCTTTCAACCATTGGGTTCCGACTCTAATCGAACTCAGCTTTCAAACTTTCTTATGTAAAACAGCTACTGAATAAAAATAATGCACATATATATATACAACAAGTATATTGTTATGAGCCCCGCTTAAATAATGCACATTTAAGCGGGGCTCATAACAATATACTTGTTTAATATAATAACAATAAAAAAATTCTTTACAATATTTCTTAATTACTGTCACTGAAATTACTTTCTCAATTTACAACGTCGATAGCGTATGATGGGCAATGGAGAGTTTTGTAAACAATATCAACGTAATGAAGCTAATGTTGGGCCAATATTCCGTGTCAACGTTTCAGGGTGTGGGCCGATGTAGGTCGAGCAACAAGTTGATGACATACTACTTTTGTTTCGCGGAGGAAATAATGGGGTTGTATAAAATGTTGATCCTTAATACGCTACAAAAGAAATTCAACAAAGAACTCTTGTACAAGGGAAATGAGAATGTACAATTGGTTGTTGTTTAATCAAATCTTAATGCGAAACAACATTGTATAACCGTGGTGATGGTAATTTTTGTGACAAAGAATAATGACTGGAGATGCTCGTTTCAAGAAAATGGAAAACAACTTCATAACTAAATTGTAAGATAATGGTAAAATAATTACCAGTATTAAAAATTCTAAAAAAGTTGACGAAGCGACAAGAATTTAAAAAAGTATACTAACTTTGACGTTAAAGATTAACCGTAATTAGTATTACTTGCAAACTTTTACTTCAGAAACGGGTAAGAAAATATTTAATAAGTAGCGATCCTTGCATAGTAACATCCTACTAATAATATAAATGCGAAAGTTTGTGAGGATGTGTGTGTGTGTGTTTGTTACTCTTTCACGCAAATACTACTCAACCGATTACAATGAAATTTAGCACACATATAGAGGGTAACTTGGATTAACACGTAGGATAGGTTTTATTCTGGAAATCCCATGGGAACGGGAACTATGACGGTTTTCCTTTGAAAACTCGGGCGAAGCAGCGGGCGGAAATCTAGTTATACATATTTAGCTAGTATAAACTACTTAGGGATATTCGAATTATTTATTTTTACTGTAATATAATATCTAAATAAGATTGTAATATTAACATAGTAGACATTAAAATCTGTAAAAAATGTATTAAAATTCATTTCGCGTTCTAAAAGTTAGATTGCAAGCAACTTTGTTTCATATATCTACTACTAGCTTTCCACCCGCAGCTTCGCCCGCGCAGTCAAAGACAAACCCGCATAGTTCCCGTTGCCGTGGGATTTCCGGGATAAAACCTATCCTATTTCCCGAGGTAAAAAGTAGCCTATGTCCTTTCTCGGGTATCAAAATATCTCTATACCAAATTTTATGCAAATTGGTTCAGTAGTTAAGGCGTGATTGAGTAACAGACAGACAGACAGAGTTACTTTCGCATTTATAATATTAGTATGGATTTGGAAGACTAGTTTTTTAACATTATTTCGTATGAATAATAGATTTAGAGTTGGTTTTCGAATGCGGCGTATAACAAAAGGGAACCACGAGAACAAAAAGTAGTCCATAAGCTACAAGTGTGAAATCTGTGACCTCGTTTCTTTTAATCAAAAGGTCTGATTAGTCGCGTTTAGTATGAAGCATCTAGACTGTTATTGCTATCTCTATAAAGGGATATAGCAAGGGATATAGTTTTCAATAATGCATCATATAATGACAAAGAAAATGCCAAAAATGCTAAACAATAAAAATAAATTCGATTATCGAAAGTATAAAAACCAGACCAAAATAATCAGCTAAACTCATACCAGTTCCAATCGAGATACGATGGGTCGTCCGTCGTTATAACCACAATAATTAGGAAGTTGTATAGATTAGCATCTTTATGTATTAATGATATTGCCACAGTTATGAATAGTAATTTACTATCTAAACAAAATATTCATAAATTCACACCGTTATCACGGCCAAAAACCAATGCACAGTAAAAAATCTGGCAAAAAATGAAGAGAAATTTAGAAGCGGTAGTCTCGTTGTAAACACGGGTTTAGCACACAATTTAAACTTTTTTGTAACCTTTATTCTTGGTTATATTGATGCCATTAAATATTAATTAAAAAGAGAAATATAGGAAAGCTAGAAGAAGCTCAATTTGTCACCATACACTCTCGAGTAAATAATTGCTAAGTCACGTCTTCCCGAACTAACTGTGACCTTACATGCTCAAAGTTGCATCATATAAAACAGATATCTTGAACTCACATCGTGGCTTTAACACGGAGCAACTGTTAAGTTACATACAAACTTGAACTGTTTTCAGTGGAGGCAACTAAGAAATTAGTGAATACAAAAGTTTTAATAACGCGAGCGTTATACGAGCTTTGTGATTGCATGTTATTAATAGCTCGTTGGTTACCGAATAATGTTGATTGCTGAAATATTTTTGTTTATATTGAATTCACTTTCGTTATTACGTACATATTTTAATAAACTACAGCCAGTTTTGAATAACATACATAGTTCACATATTTTAACAAAACTAAATTTTCGCCCACTTTATTTTTGTATTTAAACTTCGAGTTTTGTTAAATAGTCGGTACAAATATAGTTATAACTATATATTAGTACGTTAAGTTGTTAGGAATCAAAGCTCCTTGTATTAGTTGCGTGGTTGCATCTAATAACTTGAGTTGCTAATTTAATAACATTGTATTTCTTAGGAAATTAATAATGTTCTTAAGCTGTGTGATCAAATAGTGCTCAACGTACATTCGAATTTATTTGCTGTATTTATTTACATTATTTTCTTCGACAAAACAGTACATAATATAACTAAACATGTTTTAAAGATATGCCTACTTATTATCATTATTTATTTTAGAAGCTTTGATTATTAATAACTACCTACTTAAGAGAGTTAATCGATAAGACATTTGTCGCGTTAAAAATATTGATAAATACTATTCTAGACCAAAAATAATAAACTATTAGAGCTACTTTTTATAAGTTTAATTTCCAATAAAACATTTTACACATAAAAACACATTTCACTCGAAAATGGTTTTCAAATTCCGCGTTACACGCCACAGTCTCGAGAGGCAGACACCCGTGCCCAAGTGGCCATTGAGGCCTCTTCCGTGCGTTTGTTGAACCTAAGTCTAGCTCATAGTTGAATAGATTTTCAGTTATTTGTTCGTATATCCCTTGAATGCGTTTTTATCGTGAAGAAGACTGGTGCTTAAAAATATATTCTATATATTTTGTGCGCAGATACGATTTTAAATTTTATCATTACGTATTATAAAACTAAAACCTGTGCCACGTCTGTCTGTCTGTACGTTCTTGTGAAATGAAAAATGCTACACCGATTTTCTTCTGTTTTCACAAATGGAAAGCGTGATTCTAATCTAAGTAAGTAATTTGTTAAGTTTTTGATAATGCAGGCGACGCCGCCGACTGAAAGCTAGTTGGAGATATTTATCTCATTGTTTTGGAATTTAATTTGGCTTTTGTTTAACTTTGTGAAGGTTTAATGGTCTTAACTAGTTATTCAGAGTAGTTAATAACTATAAACTCTCGGAAAGAAAAAGGGCATTAAGTTATCGGATTTTTATTTATTTTAAAAGCTTTATTGTGAAAGAAGAAAAGTTATTATAAAAGCAATCAACGCTGAAACGATTTCACTGTGTTCGTACGACTAATAATATTATTTTATAGGATAAAAGATATCGTATATCAGTGCCGACTATCAAACTCATCTCCCTTATATAAGATAATGCTTAACGTAGGAAGTTAAATTATACAATTAATTATTTTTTTGTGTCTAATACAAGTTCTTTATAAATGCATCAACGAATGCATCAACTTTCTTAAGGCTTACAGTTAATATTAGGAAACAAACACGAATTATATATAATTAGATATATTAGTACCTATACTTATTAGGTATAAACATAATGTCAAATTACGTGCCTATTTAATTATTGGATTTTATTATTCTTAGGGCTGATTTTTCAATCCTTGGTTAAAACTTATTCGTCGAATAATGTATAAAACTATCATTTTAAAAACGTATTCTAATTGCCTGTATTTGACAGTTTACGTGACATTATATTATTCTTTATTGGACGGATAAGTTTTATCCAAGCATTTAAAAATCGGCCCTTAGAACAAAATATTTTCGTCACGGACAGCACAAATATGGTTAAATGAGCGCAAAATTTCTTGGAATCATGGAGAATTTTCATACATTACAACGGGTCACCATGAAATTTGACTTTGATTGCAAAGCATTAAATTTCGTAGTTTAGGTCGTAATTAGACGGAAAAAAAATATATGGCATGAAAAACTTTGCTTTTGTGCTTAGAAGACTGATTGAAGGAAATTTTTAAAAATCTCGGATTTTAATTTCGCTCGCGCGCGTCTTACAGCCCGGTTGTGATCTATGTCACTCCT